>UYWX01000042.1:0-78720 GCA_900622495.1 Hydatigera taeniaeformis
TGCTGTCACACTAAAATTGGTGGTTCCACCATCCCGAGTGAAATATTAAAGAGCGCTGCCGCCTACCATTGTGTGCAGATCCCTGTCCCAACAGGCTTAACCTTTATCATCCGCGAGTTCCATCAGTCCTAGAAGCTTAGCAAAGCAGCTTCTTTTAATTCGCACATATTGAGCCTCGCATTCAATTCGTTTTTCTCACTATCTGCAATATCACTCAATCACGATTTTATGAAGCACAAAACTGGAATGTTCAAAGCCCTTACAGGGGTATTTGAGACATTTGGAAAGTAGGTGATTAGTGAGGATCGTCTTCATGAACCTAAAATGGAAAACTGGCAGCGATTCGGACTCTCCTCATATCACACTTGTATGCTAAATTGGTGAAGACGCGTTCGCCATGATGAATAGAGATGACTGCAATCATCATTCTTCATGATGACGACAATGAGGTTTTGCGCCCAAAGAAGTAAAAGTGAAGTTGCTTGGTTTCATCCTCAAGTGGACAATGAATTGGCATTAAAAATGGGGACGAAAATCAAAGAATCACCATTAGAAAGGAAGTGAATTCCTGTTCGAATAAGCGTCAAGTAATCTTAAAGGAGTTTTGTGGAATTTTATGCACTACAATGCCTGAGAAGGCGGTTATTCACCGCTTTGAGCTCAGTGTCTGTAATGCCACTCTTAGTCATGCAAAAAGCACATTTTTGGCAAAAAAACTAATTCGAGCGATGTAATATGGGATTACTTTGCGTTTGCAAAATCACTGTGACTAGTTGGTCTGTCCAAAATGTTTCTAGTGGTGGTGGTGGTGCGAGAAATGGCCTTACGGAGACTAAGAGAATGCGCAGTTATTTCCGAGCCTCGGGGACTTAACAAAAGTTCACCCATCTGCTAATGTGCTTTGATAAACTACCTGAGGAGTTTATGCTAAAAAGGTGGAGATAAGCGTAGTTCTCTTGTTGTTATTAAAAAATTGTTTATCGTAGCGTGGCACAGATTCTGCATCATCAATTCTACAGTAAACCACCACTGACACAAATTTAATGCATTCTGTAAGATAATGTGCGCGATGAGGTTGTGCGATAAGATGTGGATGTAAAACGAGGGTCGTTTAACCCTTGACATGGCATCACGCTGGAAGCGTCCCCAAAGGAATGCCACAGCAAGACCATTCGATACACCAAATTCATACCTTCTGTCTCTCGTCTCCTAAGCGCTTCTGAATTTTATGCCTTTAACAGTACCACTGAATATGAAGGGTGAAGAAAAGATTGGAAAACACTAGCAGTAAAGGCATTTGTCACAATCTCCTCACATTCCCAATCTCGCTTTAGAGTTGAGCTTCTCAGTGCGTGCATAAAACCAAGTCCATGAGAAGGTGTGGGAGAGTTCTTTCAATGTTTTTCGATTGTGCACCACCTGGTAACACTGCCCTATATTGCACTAGTCGCTTTAGCTTATTTATTATTACTATGACCCATTAAATTAATGGTGTCTTAGCCTACGATACCTTCACAAACATGCGGATTAGTCATTTAACCCGTTGAGTCAACACGAGAGACGTATTTTGCAGTCAAGTAACCTATCACGCCTTCAAGAAAAATTGTATAATTTAATGCATACATCAAGTCTATCCTGCAGAAATTTGTCTACTCGAAAGTTATGCTTTTGCTAAGAAGCAGCAAATTGTCTTCCGCATCTCTTTTACATCTTTGCTGGCCCTGCCTCTGCACATCGGCATAGCCACAGAGGCACTTCAAGCAAGCCATGACATACAGAATTAACTTTTAGTTACGCATGGTTAGTGCGACAACTCTCCGGTCCCTATAAACCACTGTTGCATCGGTCACTTTGGAGTCGCATAAATGAGCTGTGGACGAAAAATCCCAATGCAGCCTTTCTCCATTTCATTCCTCTGACTTTATTGCCTTTAGCTCCATCGCATAAGTATTCATGACGGTTAGGCTTTGCAAACAAAGAGGATGGTGAGAGTGGAAAACCAATTCTGCTGATAAATAATTACGAAAGACACGGTTAACTCAGAACAGAGCGAAAATGTGAAATGAATTGTTTCATTTCCCTCGCCGCTGGGTTGAGGTATATTCAAAATGGCATAATAAGTGCACTAAATCACCTACGGAGTAAAATACAAGATAATCTACCACTAAGCAGGATTTTAAAAAATCGAATTCGCAAACCCTGCTAACTACAAAGCGCCTGAGTAACAAGGCTGGTCATCCAAGTCTGACAATTAGACACATAGGCTTGCGTGTGCGTGTGTATGGGTGTGCTTTAAGTCAACATCTGGCACCTTCTAAGCCCCACGTGGTGTTGGTTGGGGTCAGCAGGGGATAGTGAGGTAAAGCAGATGCTGTGACCGATTTCGTCCACCCATGACTGTCATCAGTACAATGGAATTAGTTCCTTCCAAACTTTATGACAGGGAAGGGAGGCAGAGAGTAGATTTAAACGATGGCATCGAGTGGGTCTATCCAATCAGCCTTCAAAAGGCTATCTTCTGAGGCAGTCGGCGTTTTACTACAAATGTGTTCCAACTCTGAGTCCATATTATTAGTTGACACTATTTAATCAGCGCACATGGACCAAAGTGAGTCGGAACTTCGTCTGGGTAGTCGAAAGTAACGACCCACAGGTGGACCTAAGAAAACTCCATCATACTTAAGGGCTCCCAACTTTGATGTACTGCCTTCTGAGTTACAATGGTGAACCTTTTATGTCAAGTTTACACTCGGAAGCAATGCTACGTGTCCATGATGACTGTATGCAGAAGTGGCCGAAACGGAACTGAATGCAATTTAATGCAAATTAACAAGCAGACCTACATAAGTGCACTTCAAACCATCAATGACGAACATGTTTACATTAGACATGTGAATGCCTCCTTTTAAATAGCTACTATTAAATGTGGCAATTGAATATCCTAGCCCATTTTGATATGGGTAAACTCCAATGGACATTTAGGGCTTTACCAAACTGTTCTGACAGCGTTCCTGGTTAATGTGCTAATAATTTCTCCTTAAAACAAGATCTGAGACGTGGATATTTTGTTGTCATCTTGTTACATTTCCGCGCTGTGGTAGTGGACTTAGCACCAAATCCTAACACTTCATATTTTCGCACATTGCCTTAGGTCCGATGTTTTTTTTTGTTTTTTTGTCGCGCAAGCCTTCCGACGGGACAAGTTTCAGCTGCAAAATTTATTTAGTTTCACACCTTCTACAGGACTAAAGAATAAGGCAAAGAAAGACTGGTACAAAGAACCAACAGTTTTACTTCTTCTTTTGACGATCCAACTTTAGTAAAGAGATTATGAACTCCAGAATAAGTGAAAGTTACACACCTAAATTGGCTAAAAAAGAAGCGTTTGTATTAATGGCAGGCGCAGTTTGAGTGCTCGACCACTAAGGCAACCGGCAAAGGAGTAAAGTAACTAGGAGCTGTTTCTTTTTACGCCTACACAAATGAGCCAAAAATTTATGAAACAAAAACAGTCTGTCTAGAAGGTAGTGGTGCCTTAAACAGCTGCTGGGAACGCGACTTGCTTCTTTTGAACGCAAATAGCGGTGCAGCCGGGCCGGACGCAACGGCATGTGTCCGTTGCACGCAACCTCTCGGTCACAGTCCGCATGTCTTAACGTTTAGTTGAGGAAAAATTATTTCCACGCTCGTCTTTAACTTCCTACAACGGTGAAGATTAGCGCTGCTAACTGCTTTCTAAGACTAATGAGTGGTCGATTATGAATGGACAGATGAGTTTGTAACAAATGAGCAGAGTGGCAAAGACTTTTCACTCAAAAGTATCTTATCGGGGCCAATTTGAGCAACACAAATGTATGTATTACATTCCAACGTGTTTGAGGGATAAATTGGGTTTCACTTCCAAATACTTGTCAGGCAGTATTCCCACTAATTTGACCCATCCTTATCAATCTTATCGCCTGCGTGAGGGTTAAGGAAGTCACCCTGGGATGTAACTGCGTTAAGTGGCCTATATTTCCATCCATTTTGAAGTGTCTTCCTTCCAATAGTTCGGCTTCCCTTTTTTACCTTTTTGTGCTGTTCCGAATTTTCTCTTTAGAACACTACTGTCTCAATAATAAAGTCACAGACTTATGGAATGAGCAACGTCTACCACCCTGATCTCGTCACCGTCCGATTGCGTGTTCTGCCCTCGGCAGGCGTCTAGGTTAGTGGGAACCAGTTGCTGCCTTATAACGCTCAATCTCGCAGATATCAACAAACATTAATAAAAAAAACCTCAATGAGTGCAAAGTTTTTAAAATTTTAGGAAAAATTGTCGCTTGGTAGCATGAGTAATATTAACTGACGCAACTCAGTAAGAATTTTGTGGATACGCGCACGCGCGTGGCAGCTTGACAGCGCTTTCTTCAAAATTAGACGGGCACAGTCCGATTGATCCTCCCCGCGTAACCCCTTTACCAATGCTGTGGTAATGCACAAAAATGATGGGAGAGAGTAACAAGTGGGCGGATCAAGAGCACATTGAATTTGTGCACCTCGTCAACTTCTTTGGACAGTTTTCTGTTAAATTTTAAGCCTCAAAAGTACTTTAATTGAAACTTTGTGAAGCTTGTTTTAAGTTAATTTTTTGCTCGTCTGAAACCACTTCCCGTAACAGAACTTATAGTGTGATTTGTTTCCCACTTGTGATAATCATTATTGTAACCTGTAAAACCCCTTTTATTAAAATTATTGACTGGCAGTGGAATCACTCAACCAGATGTGCCTACTAGAAAGCGTTAACTGACACCAAAGGAGGGAATGAAGCGTTGTGTGAGGATTTATCTTGTATAATGGGAAATGCCTGTGATCCTATGCTCAACCCAACTTTGTCCACAACTATATTTCAAAGCACTAAAGGGATAATATTGAAGTTTTTAATTCTCAATTTTTTGTGAAGTAAGTCAAAATCTTCTTCTTTCAAGTAGCTGCCTTTTGCTATAGTCATACCTCCTCAATTGCATCCGAGGGCCGATCCCATGTGTGCATAAACATCCTTCCATTAATGGTAGACTAATGTCCGTGTCCTTTGGAATGAGCGCAATTTTGCTTTTCCAAACGCTAGCATCGCCATACAATGGCATGAGATTTTGAATGTACGTGAATGGAATGAGAGAAAGAATTTTGAGCGTTTACCCAAGCATGAATGATCGAGTTAATGGCGGGTGTTTTTAGATGATGCACGGCACTTGCTTACCAATCCCCCCAGCTGAGTAAGGCTGTGGGCCTTCGTAAAGGTGGGTGTATCGTCTGTGCTGAAAACGTTCACACATGTGCCAGATCAATTAGAGGTCCTTATTTACAAGGCCTGGCTCAGATTTTCAGTAGATTTGATCAGGTGCGCCTCTAAGCCACTTGGTTATTGGTACGTTTCGTTTCGATGAGAATAGGTTGAGGACCGTTCATTCTGTTTATTAACTTTACTTTATAGCACTAATTGCTGCCATTTCTGAAGGGTTAGTAACTTCTAGTTAAACAATGCCGTGATTCCTACTATCAAGCAAATACACAAATGACTCACTGATTTGAAAATTGGAGCAAAATAGAAGGCAAAAACACATTGCTTCCAGAACTGAATCGAGTCACTTATGCCTGCTTGAAGCGAAGCTTTTGCACCGGTGGCACTATCCGGTGCAGGGGTCAGCACTACAATGTTGAAAATATTTACGAATGGGGCGAGTAGGGAACAAAATATGGACGCTTATTTGTGTCGTGTTGGTCGTAAATCGACTGACTTGCTCTCTAAAGTCTGATAGATCAAGTAGCACAAACAAATGGCTAACCAACGAAGTGACTTGTTTTACGCATGCTTTGCGCATTTTAGTTGAGCGTCAACACTTCCACCCAATGGCCGGCCAAGAGAACGTCGACGCCGTTTCGGTCCCCTGGCATGAGTCATTGCACAATCGGTCGCACTGGGATAGCTCTGTCCTCTTCCCGCCTTCCGAATAGGCGTGGGCGTGGCTAATGCAGCGGGCAAGGCTCTCCACACAAGGTAAATAAATTGACAGTGGCCTACTTCGTCTGATACACTCGTCTAGCAAGACCAACTAGTGGCAGTCAATGTATTTAATGTTGTCGAATCTGTTTACCAACTTGTCATCTTCATTCATGCTGTAACTTGAGCAGAGCTCAATTTGAAAACGCATTTGATGGTTTTTTTTAAGCAACCACTCTCTTTGCCACAGTTTAACAACAAGACAATGATAGAACGACGCGTTTCATTTGAGTTGCAGCACTACTCCTGTGTGGGAGAAGGTTCAGGTGATTACTCATGCTAATAAAACTGAAGCTTTATTTGCTTCCGGGTTGTTTAAGAAATAGGAATGCTCATTAAAGTATCACGCGGGCAGTACATTACCCGCAGTGCTACTGTGAGTCAGTACCGGTTTAAATCCATTGGGTTACACGCTTAAACCTAGCGGTTCCTAACCTCCTTCATCCCCTAATTTTGAGCACATATAACCAAACCTTTCCATTGTTTTAGAATAATATTGACATCTCAGTCCGCAGTTTAACACAAACGCATTTAATAGTACGATGTTTCAAAGTTATTTTAACCTACCTCGGAGATATGCGACGGCGTTTTGGTTCATCAGGTGTTAATGTCGCAATAACCCTGCTTCACAATGGCCACGACACTTTGACAACTTACTGCATCAAGTTCCATCAGACTTCCCTGCTCATAACGTTGCAATGTGCTTCCAATTTCAAATTCTCTTAGGTTTTCATTTGTGTCAAGCGGGCAAGTTGTGAATTAACTTAATGCATTTTGCTGCAGCATTCTTTGGAGCCTCAAGGTGAACGCTTTTATCTCTGGTAGACTCGATAAAGAATTATGGTTGGGATAAGAATTAATGATAGCACATATTTTCAGTCCACGTACTCCTTAACAGTGAATTTCTGTGCCCAAGGATAAGCAAAAATTACTGAAGTGATACAGCAACTTCCCTTTACACTATGGCGTCTGTTATTTTATCAATTCCTGTGGAAATCCCTTGAAAAGGCTAGCTTTTAATTTTATACATATTCTATTATTGACTCGACACAGCACGACCAGAACTAAGACGCGATCGCAGGACAGCTAGCCCATCTTTCTCTTAGACATAAAGTTATTGCTCCTTGGGAATTGAAACCTTTCTCGTGAACAAGGTGGCTGTTTTTCGAATGAGGTCTTTTTCTTATGCATAATTTTGGAGTGAAGAAAGCGTGTGTAGGTTGGGTATAGACCGGATTGACAGCGTCTGATGGAATTAATTGGATGCAAACTAATACCTTCAGCACAAACTCGATTGGACTCTCACGCAGAGGGAAGAAGCACTTTTTTAGTTATGACTAAACACGACACGCATAGTACACTTTAAGTAGCGAGGCAAACATAAAATTTGATGGACTGTCAGGGAGAATTTACCATTCCTGTTCCTCATACATTTGCTGCTAAAAAAATTTTTGCTCCTCTTAAAAATATTAACAGACAGATTGTTAGTGCAATTCCTCAGTAGTTAAGGCACACAATCTAACCATGAGTGCAAATGGTATCACTTAGGTCTAGCGGGTAAAAGCAGTCGTACGATGTTGTCCCTTTTACACTTTCAGTCTACCTTAGTGATTTACTGAGACCTCACTGGTTGTCTATTTCCTGTCCCTATGCACGTCGTTTTTCTTGTCAAAAACTAGCCGCTTCCGTGAAACCAAGCCAAGGCAAGTAGCAATTTTTTTGCCAGTGCAGATATAGAATTGCCATCCCATTGTCTTTACATTGTATTTGTCAAAGGGCAGAGTCATTCTCAAATCCATCATCGGGAGAGAGAGGAATTAAACGTGATTGCCCGCACGACCTGCATTCGTATAACGCGTTGTCTACTTTTACCCCATGCACAGTTCAGTGGAAGCTTTTAAAATGTACAGTTTTTCGAAAGAAGGTACATCTCGAACAATTTGATTTTGTGTGCCGTAGACTCCAGACGAAAAACCATAGTAAAAATGCCTTCTTTTCACAATATTGAAACGCAAAGTATTCACTGCTTTAAATCGCTATTTAATTCATTCAGTGCATTATTAGGCATCGAAACCGAAAGTAACGCTCCGCACTCACCTCCAAATCCCGAAAACAGTGCAAACTTTGAAAGAGGCAAAATTGCAGTTTATTCTAAAAATGGACGCTTTAAAAGGAATTAAGAGTGAATTTGTATCGCCCAAACATTTTGCACTAGAATGAGGAGGGAGGTTTTAACATCAACCATGAAAACATCCTGTGAGGCAACCTGAGCCTCATCATTTCCGTTGTTTCTAGCCTCCAAAAATGCTGTATTTCACCTTTATATGAAATGCGAGCGCGCCGGAGCCCCATTATTTCCATCGCTCACGAAATCTAGGGTATGTTTTTTAATAAAGCGCTGTTTTATACTGTTCAAAAGGGCCAACGAAAGGAAAGAATCCAAGCTCGTTGTGGTACGCTCTCTGCTAGCTGTCAAATTAATTGTGTGGGTTTCCTTGTCATTTCAGGTGTACTCCGTCCAAGACAATGGCTGAAGGTGGCGATGTCTATTCATCTGTGTAACTAATGCTTATTTTCTTAGAGCTCGAATGTATTAGCATGAGACTTCAACTTCCTCTCTATTTTTGTCTATAGAGATTTGAAAGACAGTGTCCTTGGAAATCAAAAGGGGTAAAGTTAGTAAATGAACGACTCAGAGTACCTCTTTTAAAAGCGCAAGATAGCTCATTGGATTTTTGATGGAATACTACAGCAATAGAATGCCTACAGGCTTCTTTCGACCTGTCCGTAAAGTGTTAATATTATCATCGCTTTTTGCGTCGGAGGAAACATCAAAGTGGTCCAATGAAATTGCTTGACATAACATTGTAAAAAGCCGACAATTCATGCTGCCTGGAGCATATGCTATGGAGAGCTTTTGAGTTTTTAGCTTTAGACGGTAGTAACTTTCACAATGCCATGTTCGCATTGAAGCTCTCGAATGCGACTGCGGCGCATCTGCTTGAAAGTGGTAGAGAAACCTCCACCGCGCCGTTAAACAGTTAAACAGATTGTGATAAAAGGATTTCTGAGAAGAATCGGCCGATACAAAGGAAAAAAAAATTTGAGCCGAAATAATAAGACCTCAGGTTGCGATTGTCCAACCTACGACGTTCGAAAGTCTCCTGTTACTTGACCAGTAAAAGTTCATAAAGGCATTCAGAGTCATCTTCTTCCATGGCTCTGGCATTGCCTCAGCAGTGGCCTCTAAATTAGTCAAGGGGCCTTCTTACCAATCGGAGGCCTTTTTACTTTACGATTATGAAATATTTCCCATGGATTGTAAGCCGTTTTTCCCAAATTAACCAAACTGACAAAATTGGATTGTTGGCCGAAGCCTGCTCCGGGACAGTTTGAATTCAGTTTTTAAATAGGAACTTTGCTTCATTTTGGCAGTTCCTTTTCAGTTTATTTCGAATTTAATGGTGCGAAGTGTATTTCACGTACTTTTCCAGCCCTGATAACATATATAGGAGGAGGTTAATTTGCTTGCTAATATTTTCCGCTTTGTTCGCATGGTGAGTTAAAATATAGATGCGTTTACATATGCTTATCAATTTTCACCATGCAGAGGTCCGGATTGAAATACTTTTTTGCCCCTGTATAATGTAGTGGTGAGCCTATTATGGTCATCATTCGCTTTGTGAGTCAAAACTTGCAGTTCTTCCACTTTCTGCTTTCCTGTGTCTCACTTAATATGCCTTGAAGTGGTGAAACAGACTGCATTGTTTCCTCCCCGAAGTACCAAAGAAAATTGCTTTCGCGGAGCCAAGTAGCCAATAAATTAATCTAGTAACGCCACCACATACACAAGTGCTGGTGAATATGAACGATAGACAGCACCTAATGGGTTGCATAAGCACGTAATTCAAATAGTAACTTAGTTTGCTAAATATTTGCAGGCAGCATCAAGAAGTCCTAAAATACGAATGCAAGCCGAAACCGAACATCCCTTAAACTCTGCTTTGTAGTGTTTGTCGAGAGCACTTCTTCGCCCATCCGAAGCTCCGTATGCGAGTAAGCATAGTGCAGCTGGATTTGAGGAGACAGCGCGAGCTTTTTTAAATGCGTCAAGTGCACACTAGTTGAAGAAATATCTGCATCCACCTCGGTTTTCCCCTTTGGCGTGGAATCACTTCCGATGTAGGTTGCTCAAGAAGTGGGCACCGGCATTAGGCTTTCGAAGGCAACGGCCTTGCTTAGACGCGTCTATTTGCACTTGAAATAGTTTAAAAATTTAGCAGTAAACAATTACCCGATCCACTCTTTGTTTAAGTAGGAAGCGTAGTCCTTTGTAGATCTCATCTTTTGGGGAGCTTTGTACACTTTTTGATTGACGCTTCTTCTCTTCCACATTTTTCATAAGTAATAATCCTTGTACATAATTCTTGCCCCCTAGTTTTACGCTTTAGCTCTAGCATTGCAGGTCCGACTTTTGCAAGCAACTGTAAATGTGCGAATGTTACACTTCATTTTTAAGCGGACCACTTTTACCACCAAGTTTCTAAAAGTGCACTCGAAATCAACGAAGTGATATCAAAGCATATCGGTACCTAGGTGCTCTTCTGGTTTCACTTCGTCTAGTGAAGTCAGTGTCGGCAGCTACATGGTCCACGCACCAGTTTATTCAGGGACTTAAGGTTATGCAATTGAAATGCAAGCAATCGGTCAACTTCTGGTTACCGGCTTTCTTGCTTTCATGTCAGTAGTGAGCTAAAGTTTGGATGATGCCAATGCAGCACTGACGGTATCATTCGATGTGCATACGAAGGCTGATGTTGGTTGAATGTATTCTTGTTTGTAAAGCGATTTGCAGGCTTAACGTCTCAAAAACAATTACTGAAATTAATGAGTGCGGACTCATGACGACTTAATGTCGTCTTTATGTATTAAAACATGTGCCATTTAGAAGGTAGAAAGTCGTTGGGTTAGTTCAATGTCAATTTGGGGTTTCTGATTTACACATTCCGGGAAAGTGAGGGAAAAATATTAACTGCCTCGGCAATTACTTTATTAACTAATGCATTATTGTGACATTGGGTTCCCTTAAACTAGTCCAATTTTTGTTACATTGCAGGTTTATGGAACTGCTTGAATTGCAGTGAGTACCAATGCGTGCAGCTTTATCTTAATGTATGCCCACACTTTCCCAATAGTAGTAGTTTTTCAGTCTTTTTAACACCACTTCCATTGAAAGTTTGATTAGTGGAGGAAACTCACCCTAAATTAATGGTCTCGTTGTTGCGTTTCAAAAAATTTCTAAACCATTAATTGCAATTATGGAAAATATAAGATTATTTTGTTTGCCTTTCGATGTGGACACAAACTTGAGCCCAATTTTAATCAACATAGACGGTTACAGCAACTCCTGTCTGAACTAATCAGCAAAACTGGGGAGAAGTTGTAATGGACTTACTGAGCCAATAAATGCTAATACGGAACGATTCCTAATACCCCTTTACAATAGAACTACCCCGGCAGACAATCTTAAACGATCGCCAAGGCGGTGTTTTATGATGGAGGAGGAATGTTGGACCTAACCCATACGGCATTTAGAATACTCCGTCAAGAAAAGGAGGTGATTAATCCATATCTTCTCTTGCATGCAACAAGAAAATCCGCAGACGTACATTCCTACAAGAGAGATGGCAAAGATGGGCATTGGAGGTGGTGGTGGGGAGGGAGGGCAGGCGAGAGGAGTGAGGGTAGAAGAGGGGAAGGTCGAATTGTGCGAATGCTGTTCGCATACACCTAGATGATCTTCCAAGCTGGCATTTTGGGAGGAAACTGTGCTTGCAGGGAAGTAGGTTTTCCAAGTATCGCCTAGCCTCCGACAGTGGGCCTTTATCCGAGGTTAAATCAGGCACGCTTATAACCACTGTACGCAAATGAACATCACTAATGAAATCTGCTTTCGTAGACTTTCATCACTCTCAAATCCGACTGCAATGGTGAAGTAGTCTGTGCGGTTCCAATATATTATAATGAACCTACCGATCCGTCCTCACTAACTCAAGCGTACACCAAAAGGCAGTTGGTAATGCACAAGTTCATCATTTGAATCCATTTGTAAGTCGCCGTATTTCTTAAAGCATAGTCTTGTGGTTTAGTCGGGTGGCTTACGGTGCATCGGTTAACTCTGGAATTCTGATTATAATGCGCAGATTGTGGACGATATTTGCTTTGTTGAATACTGCCTTCTTTGGAATATTCAAAAAGCAAGGATCTTGTAAAGATTTAACGAAATTCATTTTTTGACAACTTTAAATAATAATAATAATAATAACACTTTCAAAGATTTAAACTACCCTTAAGATTCATGGTTTGGCCAAACCACTCCGTTGTACCGTACCGCTTCTGCTGATTAAATAAGGCCTCCTTCAACTGCGGGGAAAACATTGCTATCGAAGCACCTTGAAACCTATATTCGATGAACAGACTAAAAATTGCTTAAACAAGGATATGACAAACCAATCATCCAATGGTCACAGAATGAGTGACGCTACTTGTAAATGATTTGATACGACGGATTGTTCTGAGTGATACAGTTTTTCATCCATTTCCTACTCTATCATTCATGCTACAAATGCCCACATCAGTCGAGAACAACCTTCCAGCGTGGAAAATAAAACTCTAAGAGGCTTATCTGTTTAGAGGTTGTATGGCCAGCCCAACACGCAGTTTTTCAAATCTCACCACCTAGTTTCTGCCATCAGCATGTCCAGTCGTTCTCCTTTTTAATTTGAAATATTTCGCTATGGTCATGCTTTATTGTGCCGCAGTTATAGTGTGGTAAAGATATTTCTTGTCATATTGAATGTTCAGCTTGGTCATAGAGTCGCAATTTTCACAGTCTTGAACAATCCACTCGAATGCGTGCAGAAAATGAAGTCTAACATGATTCATTCGGTTCTTGAATTAGTCACGAGCGTTCGCGTTTGTGTACACTGAAATGCACAGGTACACACACACACACACACAGGAGAGCTTAAATGAACGCACACAAGATGTACGGACGCCGATGGTGTGTGATGCTGATGACGACGCCTATCTAATCACGCAAATCTATCGCAAACATACACAGCAGTAGTTGACCTTTTCGCGCAAATCGGATTGCAGATTGTCGCTGAGATGAACATCAACATTGGTGTGATTTTTGCTACTGCTGGGATCTGAAGTAGTGTTAAGGAGTCGGGAAGGAAACGAGCATTGACTACGGACTCGCCTTACCAACTGCAATCCGGCGAAGTAAACGGATGTCCAGATTACAGAACCATCCGTTCTGCTTCACATATTTAAATGGTTTTCGTATTCTTTGACGTCAAAAACCCGTAAAACGCATGCTACAATTTTGTTATCTTATTAAAGAAGTGGTTTAAAATTTTTTTACGCGCTACCTAAAAAAATGCTTTTAAGATGCTTTTGGTGAGGTTTCGCCTAAAATGGTAGGCGTCAATAAAAGCCATCGTTTAGTGTGATTGTATATCATCTTAGTTTTTACCACTCTGACATCGTTGGAGACCGTCCAGTTATGTCTTCAGCTCTGAGGGTACAGAAGTTAGTTCCAATTCAAAAGTGGCTTGTGAACTTCGTGTGACTAGTTTAACTGCAAACCATCCAAAGAGAAAGAAATTTATGCTGCTACTTCCGGTTATATCCCACTTTTTAATGCAAACCTGTGTTTCTCACTGGTGGCAGTTCAGGTGGATGCCATCTTAAAGCAAGACAAATTAACTTTATGTTGAGACTTCTCCTTACCCTTTGCAGAAGTAGGTCATCTCTGTAGTTCTTCGTTTGTAGGACCACTGCTCTAATGACGGGTGGAGTGATTTTAATGTCACGCCAATAGCCTCATTCATTTCCTTTTCCGCTGAACATACATACATACATTTGATCAGGTATTACGCTCCTTACCAGTTAAGAGGAAGCCTCGAGAGGATGCGGTATAGCGTGAAAAGTTGTGCCAAACGTCCAAAAGACCTGATTAGCCTAAAGTGTATTTTCATTTCAAAATTGTTGACATAATTTTGGCCTAAGCTGATAGGTGCCGCCCTTCCCCATATTTATTTATGGTTGACATCACGGCATTCATTTTGTAGAAAACACTATTTTAGACATTTTAGGTGGCGTTTCCTGCTCACACACACACATCTGTCCCGGTAGTGGGCGCTCCCATTGCCAGATGACTGTGTTGTGGCGCCTATTGCGGTGGCGAACGGTTGCCCACACAGGCAGGCACAAGTGGTGCAGGCGTCTAAACACACTCACTTTGCCATATTTCGGCATTTGCCTTCCGAGTTTCTTTTTGTCTAAGCAGTGTAATTTTTAATTTTCAATCTTAAGAGAGATGGCAGAAATGAAGTCTTGATTAACTAAGTCATGAAGACATCTCGATAGGCGTATTCGGTTCATCTCTATGGCTTTTTGAAACAAATACAACCTCCAAATCAATGCCCAGCTTTGTATCACGAAGCTCGACACCGTTTTTTGTCAATGTTGGCAAATGCATCAACAATTTCACCATGCACTGGGTGTCTGTTATCAAAAGCTCTATTCTGACATTATTCAAGGCCTTGTTTACAAGGGCGAGTTTATTGTGCAACGCATTAATCAAGGCTTATTTCCTCTTCAAACGATATTCAAAGAGACATCAAATTTTGTGCTTTGACACGTAACATTAGCCATCGATCTAAATGCAATAATTCCGTAGGTTTAATTTATTGAGACAAATCCCTGGCTTCTGATCAAAATGTTCTTCGCTTAAGTTGCGATGGACATGAACTCCATAGTTGTCTGCATTAGTGACCTATGGGTAAGCACTGAATCCCTTCGTGGTTCGGGATGGCAAACGTACTTTTGCAGACAGCTAATTCAAAGTGAACTAGTTGGGTGGTTTTGTTACATTTTGATTGAAGGAGGCAAAAATAATCATTTTGTCACGTGTTTGCTTTGGGGACTCGAAATGGAAAAATTACAAATTGCATAATCGCTTCCTACCGCAAAATAATTTATAACTAATGCTAGAAGTTTGGGGTAAACAACGTCCCTCTCTATTGAGAACTACTTCCTTGTTAACTACTATTCTAGATTCAGCGATGCCTGCCCTCCCGACGTATGTGCATTTGAATGTCCGGGCACACGAAAGTCCTGGTAAAGCGACTAGGGTCAGAACCCTAACGATGGTCCGAAGGCAACTCCAATAAACCGGAGGCCACATCACTTGCATTAGGAGCGTTGATTTGCTTTGAATAGGTGTGAACAGAACCGGGCGCGCTGACTCCATCTCCTAAGCAATAATAGTACCACCAAGAATTAAATCTCCATGTATTTCCTTCGCTTATTTAATTTAAATCTAACGAATGAACCTTTGCATTAATATTACTAATCTTATTATTTGTTAACAGTTGTGCTATTAGCAGCGATTAGTGGGAAGCAAGAAACGACTAGACGCAGTTCAAAAAGATGTTGATAAGCAGTAAAAGCATTGTTTCGCTTTGCCATATGCGACGATTGACTTTGAATAGTCGAGCTCTGCCAATCACGATGCCCATTTGTGCAGAATGATAAGCTTTTTTGGAAGACCATCTATACAAACCTTTGGCACAAATAGAAAGACGTAATTGTACAAAACTAACATTTAATCGACAATTAACCTCGCCTATAAGCGAATATTTTCTACCCAAATGGCATTACCATAAGACATAAACAAAGCATGAAGATGAGATGGCTTGTGGTCAGTGCCAAGATCAAGGCATATCTGCAAACATTGCTAAAAGTTGACTCTTATTTATGTCGATTTTGACCAACATAAAATAAAATTTCATTGTATATCTGCTAGAATCTGCGAGGCTTCAATAGAACTCTATCCGATCTTTGCACAGAATGGACGAGTAAGCAATTCTTCTCTGTCCGAATTTCTCTCTTTGGACTAATTACAGCGCAATAGTATGAGCGATCATCCATTTCGCCACCCATTTCCCCTTCGTACACCTTCGCATGACTGGCAGCTGTGTTTGACATTTGATGATTATCAGCCTCAAAAACGATAACGGCGTTTACTTGAATTGTCCACTTATTACTTATAAACAATTGCAATGGATCGAAACTAAGCTTGTATGTCATACGGTGGCAAAAACAACTGTATGTCCTGGCGCATTAAGTTAGCTAGCCACAATCGTGATTTGAACGACCTTGCTCGTGTCAGCGTGAGTCACTTGCCAGAACGCATCCACGCTGGTACGAGGCCGAGGGCATTTGACCAATTAAGTGTTCACTTTTTGGGGTTACGTGCAAAATGCGCCATCTAAGAATCATCACTAGGCCAGGGACTGTGATCAATGGGAGTTAGGGGGTTGAACTTTTGTAGAACAGCAATAATTTGGAAAATTTTGACCACACACCAAGAAGGTATCAATTTAACCACTTAAAAGTTGGTGAGAGCTTTTGTTTCATGATTAGTGTACACAAGTGATTGTGATAGGTAAACACTGAATCCTTTCAAATTGGCGTTCCTACATTTATGAACACCCTCGCATACTTTACTCAAAATAAAATATAACCAACTTTTAACAACTGAATTTGACAATTTACACAAACTCAAAACGAAAATTGGGCTTAGTGATCTCAGTTTGGACACAGCAGGCCGTTATGACCTCGGCTTTAAGCACTAGCAAAAAGAGTTGAATTATGCGCACGGACCTTGGGTGAATAGCCTGCCTTAGGGGTGACCAGCAAAGTGATCAACTGTACTTGCGTCCCCATATTTTAATCTACCGCATTATTGCAAAGGCTGCGTTTCACCAAGTAACAGTTGCTTCGACTACTTCGTAATGTGTGTCTTAGTCAAATCTACAAGGGACTGTGGGCTAATTTCCTGGACCCCTTTATTACCATCACGTTGGATAGTATTGCGCACACACTACTTAATTCGGCTCATGATTCGTTCACACTGAGACACTCGAAATAGTCCCAAATGTTAATGGCCAATAAAGCCTCTTCGAAGCGCGAGCTTAGGGTGTGGATAGCAAGCCATGAGCAACTCATTTATTTAAAAATCCTTAGCACGTGATTTGTGGATTCAACATCTGCCCTCAAGTCGGCGGTGCTTCACTCGCATGCACACATGCAAACACTTACCTGGAGGGTTGGATGTGACCACTCAACAGGTAGGAACACGATGAGTTTATTGTTAAGAGGTTCAGGACAAGACCAGTGAAGGCGTGTTGCAGACCCTACTTGTCCTCGAAGGTAGTTGCGCATTTTTCATTCCTCACGCAGGTCTCGGAATGGAAAACTTCAATGGTTATACCAATTTGTGATGCATCTTTAAAAGTCGTCATTAAATTCTTTGAAACAAAGCTCAGTCACTCACCCTGACGAGTGGCCTATCTTTGAAATACTGAGAGACTTCGAGATATTCACACAGGTCTTGATTCAAACATTTTCTTTCGCACCTCAAACAAGCAACGTGTGAAATCGTTTCACTGAGGAAACATTTGATTCTGGGACCGATGCCTTGTGCCCTTGATGAGGGTGTGAAGTTTTCTGCTTGCAAGCGGTGATTGCACTGCACTAGTGATTGAAAACTCTTGTGCACCAAGCAACATGAGTTTGATCACCCCGACCTGTGACACAGAACCCATCATGAAGTGCCGAAAAATGAACGCAAATACTGATTTCAAACCTGTAGAACTGCTTCCGCATTTGGGAGAAAAGATTCTCTCAAAAGAAGTGCTGTAATTAATAGCGACATTTACAGTAAAATGTAACAAAACCGCTAAGGGCAGGCACAAAAATACATTTGGGAAGTCAAACCAACTACTTAGCGTTCATGGACAATATGTTTACTAAGCCTTTTAGACTAAAGTTTACGGATTCATCATCGATTTGCCACAGACTCTACGAAATACCGATCCTTTCCAAAGATTGCTCAATAAAACTGTCAAATGTTTGAATTGGGACTTACCAAGGCCAACACCACTGGCCATGTCATGAAACGAAACTGACAGCGTTGAGATTAAGACGTTACTTGACGAGCTACAACTCCCTTCCGGGAGAGTTATCGCATAAATGAAAAATGACGCTAGAAAGTGATTCATCGTAAAGGCGTTTAAAGAATTCAGTGCATGCACAACTTTGGCGATTACGTCTAAATTGGTCTCAAAGATGCACTTAGCGGAGATAACATTAAAGGTAAATAAAAAATTCTTGCGCAGCTTATAAAGCTGTTTTCCTTCATTTCTACAGAGATCTGATGCCTCTGGTGGGCCAGAGCTGCGCTTGAGCTCAAGAGTCGTGATAACTTTGTCTTTTCAGTTGAGACAAAACTTGTGCATTGAGAGGCGCATTATTTCAACTTAGACCCAGTCTGGAACCTTACATTACTCGTTAAATAAATACGTCCGTGAACAACCTTAACTCGCCTCTTTAGTGCTTACACATTTCGATGAAATTATTGTTAAACTATTTCATGCCAGTAGATCGGCTACACGAAACGAATACATCTGAATTCAGATAATTTATTATGAGGATTACCTTTATAGCCGCCATGGAATCCTGTTTTGTCACACATGGTCTCAGTAAACAGGGCCTATTCAATTGGCAGTGCTGGTTGCGCCGACACTTCCGTGCCAAACTTTGGTGCAAGTAAGCGAACTGGTCAATGTTGTAAATAGTAATATTTTTGTCTACCATTTCGGGGCATGACAGTTCCTTTAAAAGGCATCACTTTGTATGAGTAAGTGCACCCTCTCAAATCAAATCCGTCAAAGGCCTAAAATTAGGGCAATTTTGTGATACTGTCAAAGTGTTTAAGCGAAACAGTTGGCTTGGCAAAATTATGCTGCCTCTGGCATTAAGGAACAAAAGTCTGCAGAAAGGGGGAGAGGGATTATGGATTGGCAAAGTAGCCGTCAAAGTGTCAACTCTAAGTAGCCTCAATCGGGGTTGAAGGCGAAACCTCTGCCCTGTGTTGCCATGCTATTCAAGCTGCAGGGTTAGTGAGTTAGTTTAGCGACTAGGCCGAGAGTGGCCAAGTAGTAGACTTTTAGTTAGTTTGGATACTTCACCAAGGTGGATGTGTCTATTTCTGTGCTTTGTGCTCAAATCTAGGACCCCGGAAGTAATCAGCACCTCAAACTTAAATGACATGTTTCTCGCGACTTTAAGACAAGCAGATCTCAAAGTAATAAGTGCTCTTCAAAAGGACAGCAGGGGCAAAAGTGCAAACCTGCGATTGTCTATTAAATAGAATAAAGAAATCTTTACTAAGATTAGAAACATAACCACCTTAAAAACTGTAAATAGAGGTGGAAATGGAGTATTCTGTGCCCTTCGAAGCCATTCAGTGATTGTTTCGCTAGTGACTTGCGAGCAGCACTAAAATTGTAACGGTAGTAAATTTAAATGGAGACACTAATACACATTAAATAGTTTTTTGTATTGGCATCCTGTCCATATTGTAGCAGTTAATGGTGAGAGTATCAGCTAAATTCCCTCCACCGTAAAATGCATATTCTTTAAGCATCCACATATAAGCATTGATTAACAACCGTTTGTGAAAATTATTGCTGGTTTGTTGATTATGAAGTCGTCCAAGTCTCCCCAGATTGCATTCCTAGCCGTTTGTTTTGCTTTAGGCTCAGAGAATACTTTTCTACCACACTACCGTTGCTTCCTACGACTTTGGGAAACTCGAGTTACTACAGTTGCGGCATGTTTTCCGGTACTAACAAGCATTCGTCTTAACTTGAAGGCAAAAGTGCATCCGTCGTTGCAAGTCCATTAAGAGTCATCACGTTTTCCGTCGCTTCTCGCAAACAGGCGGCAGACATTTTACTCGAAGTTCAGTGAGAAAAGATATCAAAAGTACTATTGTCAGATTTTCTATGGTGGGGAGCAGTGAGAGACACACCGTAATTGCAAAGGGTAGTTTCAATTTTTATTTTTGATCTATTGGTGCTCTTCCAAAGGCACTCAAAAATGCATCCAAAGTACTGCCAAAGTCCGCAAAAGTGAGTTGCGTGCCTGAAGCTTAGTGTCAGTGAGGTTGATGCAGCACGTCATTCATCTTCGACCAACGGGTCGGCAAATCGTGTTGGCTTTATTGTTAGGTTTACAAGCTGAAATAGAATAGTGAATTTTGTATAGAAGAGGCTTTACACCCACTATTTTTAGTTATGTTCAAAGCAAATATTCACTCGTATGGCTGTGATTAACTTGAAAATCCTAAGTCTGAGGTGACCAGGGTTGTTTACATACCACATCTTACTGATAGACTGTTTCGCATCAGCACACTGTCACAGCTCTTCGACGCCTCCTTTTGCATTACATTTTCAAATTAGGAGGGTAGAAAAATAGCACACAAAACTAATAGGTTTAAAAAAATGCCAGTACTTTTATCAAAAGTTTGGCATCCCAAAATATAAATCCAGATAAATGCATTTACTGGCTCATTTTCCAGAAAAGTCTATTAAGCATCGAGAGTTCATGCGTATGATAGTAGCATTGTCCCGAGACTTTCATGAAGTCGCAAGGACAAATACCACACTATTGGGTTAATAGAGTGATTTGAGGCTGCTGGCACGACTTAGAGGTTGTCTGTACGACAAAAGTGTAATGCTTTGTTTATGTGACCACCAGATGTCTGGCGGTGACTTCGGAATTCGTCTTGCTCTTGTACTCATGGGCTGGCCTTCGGGCCATACCAAGGCTCAACCGATTCTTACCCTCATAGAATGCATGTATTCAGCCCATCTTAACGCTTTCTTCTACCTAGTGAGAAGTCTCAGGCAGCACAAAATGTACGACAGGAACTTAAGTATCCCTAACCAAAATCGCGAGGTGGAAAAGCGCCACACACTTTACACTTGTAGGCCACAATACACGAATTACTTAATCGACCTACTCCAATGTAGCTAGTACATGTTAGCATGTTTTCCATACCATGGTAAGAGCTCTCCACTTTGGTTTTACAACTACTTGAGTTTCATAAGAGCCTCGGAATGCTACAGTTTCCGTAGGATACATTAGCATTTAAATCACGCTGCGCGCTTCATTGCAATGCGCCAAATTTACACAGTGTTATACTAGGAAACCGACTGATGCATTAAAGATGTAAAGTCTTCCCTGCAGTACTAAATTTACGAACAGCTGAAAATTCGCAGTATTTTATCCCTAGATGTTTCTACGTGCTTTACCCACAGTATGCAGCAATGCGAGTCCCATAACGTAGCACGTATTGGCCGTTTAAACTGTTCTTTGTAGGAAGAAGGCGGGAATATGGTTCGAACGCCGCGCTAGAGGGCTTTGAGGAGATGCTTTCTGCCACCAAGTGAACTTCGCCTCCTATACTCTTTTCACTCATTATATGCCTATGGATGCCTAATATTCCACCCTTCTCTTCTAAAAATCTTAAATAGAAGAGTCCAAACTCGCTACACGAACTATGCAGAAATTTTACTTAAAATAATTCTCCGGTAAGCAAGCAGTCCATTGCCGCTACTTGAGCATAATTCATGATTTTGAGAGTTTAGTCAAAATGCTTAAGGCTTATACATAATGCATTCTCCAGAATCATATCATACGTGCACAATGATGCTATTTCTTCCAGTGTTCAGTGGCTATATTTAACGCGCGCAATAACTTGTGTGGAATGATCAAATTTGGTGGTACTGCTCTATAATGTCAAATCCTAATGTTTCAATGGAAGTAAAGTCAATTTTGCCTGGAAAAATATCGTAGGGTGAAGACGGCAATATGCCCAGTGCATTTGTTCATCTGGAATGCATCGAACTACCAAGAGCCAGCGATATAAAAAATGCTGTTACTAATGGGACTACAAGTAGATGCCTTTACAATTTGACATGAAATTCATTTTAAAGCTACTTCTTGTGAGTCTGCGGTGATGTGTTCTTTGGCCAACTCCTCCGGAAATAAGGTTCAACACTTGTTGGTTGAGGCCCATGTACATTGATTACCAGTTTGACTTCCTTCGTAGAGGCTTCTCCTGAGAAAAATTAGTAGATACTTCCAAGTGGTCTATCAGGACTCAATGCCATATTATGATGTAAGCATAAGCTAGTCTTTTCTGAGCTATAGCGACAAACGAAGACACGCGAGCTTATTCTGGATAACTGGGATGAACTATCGTCTTTTTTTAAACGTACATCGACCTTTATTTAAATATTTTTAGCAAGCGTTCCTAGTAAACCACTTTTGGAACCACATGACCTCCTGATGGTGCTCCAATCAATTGTACTAAATTATAATAGAACGATAAGAGACAAAAACACATCAAGGTTACGCGAACTTATGCACTCTGACTATTCTAGATCTCTTTCCACTTTACCAATATCCACAAGGTCTCTCCACCAAATGGTATGGTTCCTTTTGTTAAGCAGCCTTTAGCAAACAAAATATATTGCACTTCATGCGTCGGTTCCTCAAGTCGGTGTGGATGATCTAGCACCACATGGGAGTTTGTTCATGCAAGAACGTAAAGAAGCAGCTTCGGAAGGTTTCGAGTTAATAATCTATTTAAACGTTTAGTTATGAAGCTACCTTCTGTCGAAGCACGAAAATATCTGGAAAAAGGTTGTCCACTTGAGTTTCGTCCGAAAATATGGCTGCAGTGTCTTAGCATAAATGTCTCAGACGAAGTACGATACTTTAACCCGAAGCTCTAGTCTTTTCTATGATTCCTTATGAGTTAAATGGACGTTGTCCTTATTTTGCCTGAAAGGTTGTTTAGCACCAGATGCAATTCAGGAGTGGAAATCCTTCTCATTTATTCATATGCTAAAGCGACGATATTAGTTGTTTTTCTCATTCTCCATTCTTGAGATGTCACTTTTATCCTAACGTATGCATAATTGGTATCATGTGTTTCAGGATAAACTGCACTATTTGGAGCTAAAACGCAAGGTCTCACAATGCAGCTTGCTTATGGATAATCTGATTCACAAAGAAATAAAAACGGTTGTTTCCAATGACGATATGTACTTCGTTTTTGTTGATTATATTTATAAGGTAGGCAAAATTTTGCGAACAACGAATTTATTCTTGTCTAATTGTACTTTGAAAAGCTCCGTTTGCATCAAATCATTTCTGCTCTCACTGTCATTTGCTCTCATAGTTGGGTTAAAATAGTTGCGTGATTGTGTAAATATATGAGATTCTCCAAATATTTATGATTAACTTTTCTTCCTTAGATTCTGTTGCCTTTCTTGAGAGACCCTGTTGTTTTTCGGTGCAAGAGCAAATCGTTCGAGGAACTTATCTTCGCTGGACATGACCAGATGCTGTGCCCAATCCATATCCCTCCATCTGGAGTTGTCCCATTTCACGGCTTCTCTATGTATGGTGCGGGCTGCTTCCAACTTTTCACCCAAAGCTCGTACTCTACGCATTATCGAGGGCTTTATTTACCATTTCGCAGAGGTTTAAAGTTATTTCGAGCATTGATGAACTTAATATTAGCCGGTTATTTGTAGTGTGTGGATCACCTCGTAGTCAGCTAAATCAAGCTGTCTCCCAAATCAACTTGGAAATAACTTCGGTCCATTCTCTAAGCACCGCTCACTTTATTTCAACTTCGACACTTTAGCTGGAGGATGGATTTGATCTGAGGACAGAATGTTTAAACTAATTTTAACCGTGCTTATAAATATGTAAGAGGTTAGTCTTCCACATCTTGCCTAATGATGAACTGAAGATAGTTCCCCCTTTAAAGATGAGGTGGGAGTTGTTGATTCACCCCCTGCCGTTAATAATACTTTTGAACGATCAAACTTGTAGTTTCGCCTCTGTGCTATCTCTATGATGACCCCGTTGAGCTGTACATTGTCTTCCGTGAGCTCTACGTTAGATACTTTCACAAACTTCACACAATCAATGATAACGTGGAGGTAAGTCGTGACTCTGTTTCACACATTTGCGCCTCTAGAGCATTCTTTCACTGTGTGTAACCTTTGAAAGGATTCTCCTTAAAAAAGAGCCTCAGCTAGTTCTGCATTTAGCGTCAATCGGAGCTCCACCGTAGGCCGTTATGTATAACATTTCGTCTTTTTTTAGCCTTCAAATAGCCTTCCGGTGGTTACTGAGTGGATTCAGTGGGTATCTACCAGCCGACCAAGTTCTTCTTCTTTGGGACCGTATTCTAGCCTGGGACTCACTTGAAATTATTCCAAGTGAGGGCCACTTTGCTAACCTAATGTGAAATACCACGCTTTGTAACACCAAAGTGAGCATTAACCCCACTAATTCTGATAGACGTCCGGAGTAAAAAAAACTTTCGTGATGATAAAAGTAGTTACACCACTCAAATGACATCTGACAACTGTGTAGCATATCATTTCACACCTTAGTACAGGAATTCACTTGTTGAACTTGAATTTAAAAGCAGTTCAATACTTTTGCTGCGAGCCAAAATCTGCTTAAGATAAACATATTGAGTATTTTAAACCCTGTGCTCATCCTGTCTTCATAGGTTGGTGAGTGGATAAAATCTAGGGGCTCGTCAACTACAACTTATTTTCCATATTTTGATCTTGCCGATCCCATGTCATTTAGTTTTAGCTGCTGCAATTTTCTCCTATCGAAACCGCGACTTGATGAAGGCAAGAAAGCCGGATACTGTGGAAGTAGGTGCTAGAGCAATAATACCACTCCATTTCAGGCCATTCTTGCCGACACCTCGAACTTGAACGTAATGGCCCTTACCCAAAGCTTCCTCTTCACAATTTCCAAAGCCTGCGCTTGTTTCACGTAGTTTTCGCAACCCTCTTAATACATATTCGCCTCCACTTGCCTCACTACGAGTGCGCATACTTCAAATGGTGCTGATTTGAACCTTGTTATACAAGGAGGAAACAGTGGAAATAATTCGACACAGTGGTTTGATCATCATAATTATGGAGATATTGGGAATTGACTCAAAAGGCGTACCATTGTTGTCAGCCGCCTGACCGGCGACTGTAATAGTAAAAACAGGCTGAAGTTATATAGGGTTTCAGGAATCTTTCGAGATGGTGCTCGACTCATTCTTTGCCGAAGGAACAGAAGTAGAAAACCACATATGGAAAATAGAATGATTCAAATGTAAAGACAACACAATTGAAATTCTGAGGGTCTTGGTAAAAAATAAATGCTCTAAAAGAGGTACGAAATTTCCACTATCAATTGAGAGAGCCCATAGAGGATGCCTCTATCTCGTCAGCCAGAATCTTGGCTTCTTCAACAATATCCTTTTTAAGGATCAACTGTTCTCGATATGCGGTGATGGCGTCTGTAACTTTTTTATTCAAGTCCTCAATGCGTGCCAGTGCCTGTTGTTTAGCTTCATTGAAGTCGGTTTCGTGGTTGAAGGGAGGGAGCCTGCTGGAATCACCTCGAGGTGGGCTGACCAGAGTCCGGTAAAAAGTGGGCGGTGGATCAACAAAGATCATCTCGTCGTAGATCTCCCTGACAAGACTCTTTTGGCCCATCATGATATCGTGATCGCAATGGAACAATTTTAGTAAATGGGTGATAACAAGTGGTTTTACATTTTGATCGACAAATGTGACCTATAGAAAGAATCAAACAAGAGCAAGAATAATTCTTGTGAGGAAGTTGTGCGCAACAAGACTATCGTTAGCCTAAACAAAAAGGTATTTTCAACGGTTATAGAAACGTTTCGGAAAAGGTTCGGATGTCTTACCTTGATAACGATGTCAAACTCTCCCCAACCGGTCTCAGTAACCTCATATGGAGGTCTGTGGAAGATACGGATGGGATTGGGGTAGCTGTCATGTAGTTTGAATTGGACACGTCGAATGTAAACCGACATATCCTCTCGTGGATCGAGGGGACGAAGGAAGGCCGTCCACAAGTGAGTGCGACCATCAACTTCACGTTTCTTACCCAGGTATCGGGAGATATTCCCAAAAACAATCGGTTTCACTACCGTGGTCTTCACTCTCTCTGCTTCATCCTGTTGCATTTTGAAGGCTATTAATTAAACGCAAATGTTGATTCGTTGGTTTCAGTGTCTTTACTGATGAACGTTGGAATAAAAACTATGTTAAGGATCTGCTTAACTGTCCCATGCTGGGTATCAATTTGAATGAACCATACACTGCATCACACGCACCGCATACGGAACAGTACGTGAGCATTTAGTTTTTGAAGGAAAAACAATTAATGTGCCGCTTAGTCAAGGATTCAGATCTCTTAAATGTCCAAGGATTTGTGGGAAGTAGCAATGCAGTACCTAAGTACCTTGGAAGAACATTAACAGACAAAAAATTAAAAACAGGTGGACCGATGCATTGAAGATACATTAGTCCATTGGCACAAATCAAAGAAGGAAGGCAAAATGGCAGGATAGGGAGCGCAATTAATGTAACCGCCGTCCAACTTAATCCCTTCCAAGTATGCCACTTCCATCAAAACCTGGATGTGTAAATGGTATTAGTGAAGGCTATTACCAACGCTGACTCTTAAGATGGCGTAAGATAGGCAAAGTTTACAAAAGTTTTTAAAGGGACTGGTCGCTTAGCATACTTAAGTTCCGGAACACCCACCGTTCCAGTTAAGTAGAGCAAATTATAAAATACAACCACGAGCTATGGTCGGTGAGTAGTGCCCCGCATTGTCAATTACTTATCAAGATAGATTTGAAAATAGAGACGACGTCAATGAACATAGCAGATAAACTACCATTGCATGTTAACAGGAAACTGTGACGAACCCATCCGTACAAACACGTAACAAGCGAATCAAAACTCGCGCCTGCTCTGGTAGTTGGCCGTTTTACCCATTAAAAGTATCGTTTATGAATGATTTGCGAAGCATTCGTGATTAAACACTTGCAGGAACTTATTTTCTCTAACGTAAATATAACCAGAAGATGTAAAAGTGTTGATTTTTAAAAAAATTATATTTTTATTCATTAGGTTAAGATATTTCGAAAGTTTTGATCCCTTCACAAAATTTATACAAACATTAAATCGCATAAATATCTTACGTTAGTTCCTGGTTTTGCATCGTCTTTTGATTCCCACCGGGTAGAACAAGGCATAAAGTTGAGGTTAATACATGTGTTTTGGAGAGAGTAAAGAGATTATGCCTGGGCTTGAACCGAAGGTGGGCCACACATACTGGGGCTAGGCGAACCTTAGGGTAATGCCCTGACATCAGATATTTCATAAACACAGTATCACACTGCCCTTTTCTCCTGTTGAGCGACGTCATCATCGCTCCCCTTGGCACATCTCGCGCGCTAGCAATCACAGCATCTTGGGTAATGCAATGAAGCGCTCAAGAGCCAGCTATATCAGTCAGCTGCTACCATGAGATTGAGGGGTGATACTTGGACTCCTTAGCAGCTTCGGCCGGATGCGGTGTTATGCTTGGTCTGGCAGCCGGATTCGAGGTCGATACATCTGTTGAACATCAATTGTTTCCAAGGCTAGACGGTGGAATTCTCGTCAAAAACAGATTTGTTACAGGGAAAACGGGATCAGACACAGTCCGTATATAAGGAGAACCGTAATGTCCAGTTGTTAGTAGCTTGTCTGCGGAACACGGAAACAGAGTAAAAACACGCGCAGACGTAATTTTCCTCATTCTTTAACCCCCGATGTGAAATTGTTTACTCCATGCCGTAGGTACATGCAACAAACGATACATTACTACGATGGAAGTGGTGATAGAGGTCGGGTTTGCTTTCCGCTGTCACCAGCGTGGCGTCCCGGAACTTCCCCCAACGAGTAGAAGAAGGCATTAAGTAGAGCTGAATGCGCATATTCTGGGGCGAGCAAAGGGATTAAGTCTGAGCTTGGCCCGAAGACCAGTCCAAGCGTACAAGGACAAGATGAATGCCAAAGTAACCGCCAGCGATGCGGCTATTAGCATAGCCCGAAGGTCAGGCCAACCGGGACAAGCAATACTGTCGCCACACATATAGGCAGTGGAATTAACAAAGCATTGTTACTACTGGGAGCAGATTTGTTCAACTACCCACCTAAACAGTAAAATGGAAATGCACGGAGGCATCATCAGTGCAACTTATTTTTTTTAAAACGCAGCTTCGGAATACTGCTTTAAAGTTTAAAAAATTAAAGCAAGTAATATGGCAACATATGCAATTAGATTTATTAACTGAGTGTAGCGTCTTCCTCTTGCGCTTTTGGCAGCTTTCGTTTCAACCTTCTTGGAAAGAGGAATGTTCGAGGAAAAGGGTGTTTCTTTCCCTCTGCAAGTGCTCAAATCTCAGGTTTATAGCCCAATAGTGGGTTCCTTTTGTTAGGGACGAGGCTTGTTATGCTGAACTGTCATTGGACGATACAGATTTCCGAGTTTCTAACCGGGTTGTTCGCGAACAAGAGAATCTTCAACACACTGCAGGAAATTTTGCTTTAGGAGTGGTAGAACTTTCTATGTGTTCCTGGCGGGAAATCGGCTTTTATGCCTAGAACAACTCTCCTTCCTTGTAAACAGTGGTTTTAACTTGTCCGTCGTAAGACTTTTTATACCAAGTGTGTCCTCTCTACAGCTGTTTTTATGTCGCACCAAGCATTTTGCGTAGCTTTTTCTTTAGTCTCATACGCAGGTGCGTCATTTGTCAAAGTGCCCTTAATGGGTAGAACGATGTTAAGGGGATTCCCCTTTCGGCAATGTCTAATGTAGGAGAAGTCCCCGTATTTGTTGCCTCGCTGCTTAAGTCATAAGGTAAGGTGCAAGGCGGCAGGGCAACCCTTCGTGACTTCGTATAGAGGCCGGTAGTTGAAGTCCATGTCTTCTCTGAAATGGTGGATATCGGTTGGTGCTGCCTCCTGTATAGCAACTTCCATTTTGATCTCCATATCTTTATTTTCAGGTTCGTGAGGAAAGGATTGTTGAGGGTGATTTATTAGGCGTCCCAAGGGAGGTACAAGTAGAAGAGAAAATGTATACCGAAATGGTATTCGAGCGAGTCTTGTAAAATGTCTTTGCACTTCATATGTACAGCTTCCGAATTAAAGTTGCATCTATCCCCACAAAGCACGATTCAAACAACCAATATGTATTACATTGAGATGGTACATTTGACCGTGTAATATTTTTTGTGATAGATTCTTTTGACTCCCACCTATAAAGAGGCACTTACTTCCCTGTCAAAATTATTTGAGCTGTTCTTGCGGAATGAACTGACTTTGAGACCGTAGACTAGTGGATCCTTTCTTATGAAATCGAAGTGCTCCAGAGAGCAAAATTGTTACGGTGGGAAACTTCCGTGACGTGATAATGTAAAGATGGACCAAAACATGGCACTCATCGTTCCATTAGACGATCTGTTAATGGCATTGTGTCCACCAGTTTCCCTTTCACCTCAATGTATGTTTGAAAATTTGACAATGATTTTAATGTGAATCCTTGTGGGTGAGCTGATAAAGCTCTTCTTCAAGCACCAAGTGGCTTAATGCCCATATAACGATGATTTAACAGGTCGAAAGCCAGACAAAGTCAAATTATCTGATAGGAACAAAATAAGCATAAGAGATACTGCAGTGTCTTATACCCACATTTGCTAGTTTTGAGCGCATTCCTTTTGACATTGAAAGTAACTTTAGTAATGCCATTTGCTATTGTTTCAATGTTATTTACTTTGTATTGATATAGCGAATCTCTACACAGTCGGGTGATTTACTGAGATACGCCTACTTCGATGATTGAAAGCAGTGCCCAACGAAAGGCGGACATATTTCCAAAAGTTCAGATGACTTCAGGTTGGTAGAACCGATCAAAAACTTGCGGATTTATCTAAAAAAGCTCCAATTAAGTATGCGTCTGGAAGAAGTGGCAACGAGTAATTTAATGGATGCAAATTGTGCTGCATGATAGTGCATGGCAAACGGTTGCGGTTGCCTTGTTCGCAATGTATGTGATATGTGGGTAGCGTTCATGTGTATGCTTAACATACTAATCTGCATTTATGGATGAAGATCTGTAACCACATTTAATTGTTTAAACTAACTTATAACTTATTTATTTGTAGATTAGCCTATCCATATTGGCGCCTTATAATGGTCTTTTATGCATATATTAGTAGGCGGTGTGTGTGTCTTTCACTTTGCCGACTTAATTACGCGCAGACTGTCTGTCTACAATGCGCGTACAGTGCACACACGCTAGCAATGACGGTGGAAGCACCATTTTATTGTAGGAGAGAACAGCAGTTCTGCGCTTTTACCACTCCTTTCCCCACCCTATCGCTTCTTAATGGTGATAGCATGACATGCGCACACGCGCAGCCAACTCCACCGACGAGTAACTCGCATTTTGAGTAAGTTTTCATGCCCTCCTGTATTGCTGTCCCCCTTCTTCTAACTCGCCGTGGAACTAAATTACCTTCAGGTGAGGACGGCTGATGGTGGGTGCTTCCCCTCACCCTTCTCTAGTCCGGTAAAGTGGCCTGACTCATCCACAATCTCTGACACACATCCACACAAGGGTGCGCGGGTATCTGCTCTCCACCCCTCCTCCTGCCCATCCCCTATCCTTCTCCCCCCTACCTTACTTTCTTTCCCCCCCTTCCCCAAACCAAGATGTTGGATTTGCCCCCGCATTCCACTGGCAGTGAGGTATATCGGTCGTGCCTTATATCTGGCCGAGCCGTAGGAGCCATGGGAAGAGAGAAGATAAGTGATTTGAGGAATTTAGGAAAATGGGAAAGCTTACTTTGCGGAATAAGGAGAATATGTTAATTACCTTCACGATTTGACTATTGAACCATGTACAGTGCTAAAAGTACTTAAGGTTGGGCTTGCAGAAATAATTATCTGAGAAGCAGGTTGACGATTCGCTGCGTACTTTGAAACGGTGAATGTGGGTTAGGCATAACCAAGCTTCCTGGTCCATTACTCACAAAGCTACCAACATCGTGAACACTTCCACTGCCCTACTGCTGATGAATGCCTCCCAGTAAGCCACCAACAACCTACAAATGAAGAAAAAGCAATTACAAATATTTTATTTATTAGTTGTGTATGCTATAGGGAGGTATTGTAAATTCTATGCAACTATGATATTTGTAAAGAAAAATTAATCAAGAGAAAGTCGATTTGGCTTTGCTGAACTCTTTGGCATCATTATTCGGCTAAAATTAGGCAAGTCATTTCTAAATCAACCAAATAAATGAGCTCAAAGAAATGTCCAGCGTATCTGAAATGTTGTACGAAGCAAAAAATTAACAATCTCAAAATTACCTCCTTACACAAGTGTCGAATGAGACCGATACAAAAGTTGGGACATGTTCATTCATTAAAGAACACCAGTTATTGAGCATTAACTGCTGTCACGAGGCCCACACTGCTCTTCTACCGGAGCGGACAAATTTGTGACCCAGATGCTCTGATTCTGGTAATAGCATAAGTAACCAAAAAAGGCAGCCACTCCCTTGCTGCAAGCCTAATAATGTTCGATGAACGTTATGCCTGTTACCAAAGCCATTTAAGACGACATTTCAACATTTCCAGGTTTTATTAATCACTTTTGCCACCTTAACGCCATTTGAATCTCCTAAATTCAGTTGGTACTGAGGCTGTGCGATACCTCTTGGTTAAAAGCGAAGAACAATGTTCTTTGTCCACGTTATCTTCCATAGACTCTAGGCATTTTCATCCCCACAAATCATTTAGTCATCATTTTCCACCTGCCAAAGACTGTACCTTGCATTCTAAACCACTTCATTTGGTTCTATCGAACTCTCTCACATTAGAACTTATTCCTTTAATGCGATCCATCTATTCGCTTATAAATTGCGGATTTTTACTCCATTAATTTTAAAATTCACTGCCGACAAATCTTTTAAGGAACTTTATAGTGGATCCATGTTTGCTCAATGCTGGTTGTAGGCTCAACTCGCTTTCACATTTCAGTCCTATTACCACACCGCTATTCACTTCACTCCTTTAAATAAATCAAAATAATTACACGTCGCCTAATATAATTTGGCGATGTTTTGCTTTGAAGTCGCATTTCAAAGCTTTGGAGTGAATTTGATAGAACCTCATGCTCTTATGAGGATTTCTGCTGACCTCGACACCAATTGCTCGGGGGATAAGGAGGCGCAATGTCCTTTTTCCTGAACAATGCATCGATAAACATCAAAATTGTAACTTTGGCTAGGAATTATGTTTAATGGTATGAAAAATTGCTCTAATTGTCCTCTTGCTTGCTTAAACAATGCTAATTTTTTTACACAGTAAAATTTTTCCTTATAACTTGTGCATTTCGCTTTTCAAAATTGCTTCCCCAAGTTTGAAGCGTCAAAACTTGAACTGAATGTGACAGCATATTTCGTCAAAACTGCTGCTCTCGCTCACTAATTGGTTTTGACAGGTATTTTTCCCTGTTTTTCCTCAGTTTTTGCTCGAGAAAAAAAAATGCATGTGGGTTTGAAATACCTGAATCACTCTCATGAGGGTGAGGCTAATACTTGGATCTACTGATGAAAGACGCAACGTCTTTGAATGTCCACCTCGTACTTTACGGCTGCGCAACCGATCGTCAGAACTGACAGCTGCGTACATCTCAGCCATCAGCTGTAAACAAGGTTTGTAAAGGCATTTTCATTGCATTTTAAGCTAAATTAAAGACTGGGAAGGTGTAAATCACTCCTCAATGTTAACAACATAAGAACTGTGACGGTTGCATATCGAATTGCAATCTGGGCTATCTGTCAAAGGTTCAGCTAGATGCATAGTCGACGCATTATGATCACCTGGACTACCGATGAATTGCTCCCCAGTCTATTTCAAAAATATAATAAAAAGGTGCTTCAAAAATTGCTGTTTCTAGAAGTAGTAAGGAGAGACATAAATGAGGGCAATCTATTATTTTGAATTTGTTAGTGCGAGTCATGGCGTTGTCAACAATAGGAGGGAGGGGGGAAGTGTCGAACACGATTCACTGGAGAACGTTGTGTTAAAATAGCTCTTGTGCACAACTTGCCATTCCTCCCGCGTGTCCACATGCTATTATGTAACTACGGGCGAACTCCACACTTAACAATTCCTTTTCCCCGGTATCCTTTTCCGCTCCCAATCCCCGTGACAGGGCCACATGGGGGAATGAGGATAAAGCCCGAAGCAGAGTGAGGTGGGACCGAGTAAGGAACGGACAGGCTCCAAAGCTTTTAGTAACCAAGGCGACGCTAATGGAATCTGAAACAAACGCCTCCCTTTCTCACCCTTCCCCTCTCGTTGAGTTAGTTTGTGAGCGTTAAAGCGTGCGTCTGTGCTTCCCTTCTCCCTTCGCAAGCGCGTGTGAAGTAGTAATAATGGCAATAAAATTATGGTAACAATACAATGATGTAAGTCAGAGTTATGGAAAGAAATTGTGATTTTTTATGAAAACTCCGAACGCATTTTTTTCCTTGAGACAGGCTCAAACACTTCTGTTGATTCAACAGGCATTGTGAGAATTTTCAAAAGCTATCTCTTGTAAGCTATTGGCGAGTTCGTGTTCAGCGCAGTTGGTTTTGAGTGTCTGCGTAGAATAGATGAAAGGATGAAATAAATAAATACATTGGAGGAATGCGTTTTCTTTATCAGCTGTTGCTGTTATCACGATCATCCTTTCCCTCCTCCTCCTCAGTGCCTGCCCCCCGCTGTCGAACTGGGCGAACAGTAACAGCTGACTTTATCCAAATTCCCTGACTTATTAATTCGTTCATTTCGCCTTAAAGAGTCAATTGCACCGCTGATGTCCCATTAAATCTGTTCATGCTTGCCATAACGCCTTCATGCATGCGAAAGCAAAAAAATTGCCTTAAACTTTCATTGCACTTTAACACCAGTTATGCATTGACAATGGATGGTTGACAGAATCTTGGATGCCAACTCCTGGGCCAACAGGGTGGTAATTGTTAGTGCGGTTCTCAATCCGCACGCTTCCTGCCTGTCAGAAGGTGGTGAATTATCAGATGTCAACGCACGGTTTCATCCCATCGGAGGATATAAAGCCTCGTGCAGTTCAAAAGTGGCTTTAACACACACATTGCTGACCAGCGTTACTGACTCGCTTAAATTTAGTTTGCAAGCAATTACGCGGCACAGCCAACGCATGCAATTCCTCTGCCCCACTGGCTGACAGTGAAGATGTCAAACAAAGAAATTATACAAGATGATGCCTTTACAGTCTGTAACAGACAGTTTTGGTGGTAAGAGTGGCTTTAAGAAGATGCAGGGAAAGTGCCAGTCCACCACTTCATAAAAAGACACAGGGTCGCAAAGTGCGCTTCGCTTCCGCCTCCGTTGAGATCGTCTACCATTTCTTTAAAGTAAAATTTTTCAATATTTTTTTATGCATGCAAAATTTTTTATTTAAAACGCGCTGATGCACAAAGAAATGTCTTCAATTTCACCCAAACCTCTGAAGCACAATATTTGCATAAAATCACTTTATACAACCACTTGACTAATAGAACTTATTATTAAGTAATGTTGTTATTGTTAAAATATCACTGCTGATTTAGTGTACGAGCTGATTGCTATGGCTCGTCTTTAACACCGAACAAGAAAACGTGAGCCAAAAAATTACTTAAGACCAACCGCCTTGAAGGCCGTGTGTGCTGCGGTGGAATTTCGATTGTCATAGAGACGACTATGTGGTCAACCTGCAGAACTGTCTAGTAATGTTGGTAAACGCCACTTGCTTCTTAGAGCCAGAAGTTACCCCTCCCCCAAAAAAAACACCTTTTAAATGAGTTTAAAATGACCAAACCATCTTCAGCTCTTTTGCTGCTCTGTTTTTTTTCATAACAGTGCTGTAATGTTACAGCTTTTTTTGTTTTGAGGAAAAAGAAAACACGACGTAGCCCGTTGAAAATGCACCGCTGCCCTCAGTCATGAGCCTTCCCTCTGGAGCTTTGTCTCTGGTAGGTTTCGCTTATCCCTCCTCACATTCTTTCCCCCTCCCCTCCCCCTCCCCCTCCCCTCATTGGACCCAACGGCCAATTAGGCTTTTGCTGGCCCGAATAGGATTGCCCATGTCAACGCACGGAGTGGTGCGGCAGTCGATCTTACTGTTTTTATCCTAATTGATGAATTTGGGAAGACGGCTAAAAAGCCATTAGTGAGTGATTTTTTACTGTCGTAAGCAGTCAATTAGCCTAAACTTATTGAGCCAAAAAGCATGTTCAAAACTACTCCACTTAAAAAGTTTTAAGCACTAATTTTATTTTTAACTTGGCTGTGTGAAATTTTCTATAAGGACACGATTATACCGCCTCATTCATAAAGCACAAACTCCTTCTCACTTTTCGATCCGCAAAACTGCAATTCATATTTTGGGGTAAAAGTGAAAGAGAATCCTCTTCACAACTGACACATGATTAAAGAGCGAAGCGTTTACTAACAACTTGATGGTAATTATATCACAATTTTAATTAATAACCCACCTATAAGGCAATAAGGAAAAAAACAACAGTAAAAATATTTGCTCTGTTAATGCAGTCACATTTCTGCTTAACAGTCTCTATCTTTAAAGAAGCTTTTAATAGGTACGAAGTGTTGCATAAGTGTCCATATATTGTCGGGATGCATTTACTAAGGACTTGACACCATACTTCATAGTTAAAAGTGACCCAAAGAACTGTTTGAAGGCTGGCAGTAGTGGTATATCACATCAGTTAGGGGACGGGCTGGGAGCGGTAGGATCGAGGCGGTGGGGAATGGGAAGGAAAGAGTTAAGTGGAAAGAGAGGGTGGTCGTAGACTGATTGGTCGAAGGGTGGTGAATGTGGGATCACCCATGGGGAAGACAAAGGGTGGCCCGTCTACGACGGCGGTGGGAGCAGGAGGGCCATTGCTAGGAGCGTTGGGACCACCCGGAGGGCCGTAAGACAAACGACTTCCGGTTGCGAAACCGTCCTCGTGTCCTGGCTGGCCCCGTTGCAATGGGTCCATCAGGTCAAATGTTGACACCTTTAAAGTGATCGCAAGAATGGGACAACTGCATGAAAGTCTATTTTGTTAATTTTGCATGTGCAACAGGCATTCATGAACTTCCATTGCTTGTGGCAAAATCAGATGTTAGTATTTGCCTTAAATTTTGACAACTTCAAGGCAAATTTGATTTGAACTTACTCAAAAAATGTATCTTAAAAGTCCGTATGACCACGCCCGCAAATGCTAACCGGAAAGTTTGCCATTAGTTGAAACCTATCAGAACATGAAAGGATACGCTTTATCACATGCGATGATTTAATGACAATCAAGTGCTATGCTCTTAGAGACGTGGCAGGCAATCGATTTTGCTGCCACCCCTCTATGTAAGTCTAAGTCTTGTCTACTCTGTTGCTGATGAAAACGCAAAGATTAGAAAGGCGTTTAATGCACTCGCCTACAGCTGTGACCTTACCGCGCCACCATAGCGCGTTAATGGAATGCTTAAGGTGGGGGGAAAAAGGGGGATGTAGTGAAGTGAAGATGAGCACGGTTGCGTCTTAAAAATCTCTTCTCCTTTCCTCTCCCCAGGTAGCATAGGACGTGGGTATACGTCTATCACCCAGAAGAATCTGCGCTATATGTCCCATCCCTCAGCCTTTCTGCCAGCCTTCCTCCCTCCCCCAGCGCGTGCGCGCACCTGGCAAGGTCGTCTCTTCTGCTCTCTCCCTATCCTCCCCTCTCTGTCCTCCCCACCTTGCTCTCAACTCTCCTACCACCTCATCACGTTAATGCGTTTTCGCGCAGAGTTTATGGTCTAGAAGAAGCCGGGAGGGAGTCGAGGAGGAGTGGGAGAAATCTACTCCAGGCCAAAGAGTGCGTATTGGTATTTGTGCACGTCATGCTCTCAGATAGTTGCCTCAACCACCCAGCTCCCCCTCCTCTCCCCTCCAGTGGAAGCAGCAGCAGCGGCAGCAGCAGCAGCAGAATCGAACAGAGAATTAGTTGGGCTGTTAACATCGCTGTTTTGGGCGTGTTTACGCATGCGCGGCAATATCTGAGCTCACGGGCACGCACGTAGGCGCGTGTCCCAACACCGAGAGCATATCGGAGTTTTTATGAGCTCATGCGAGAACGCTTTTTTCACTCAATCCAAATGCGTATTCTCTGCTTTCACTAATAAAGTGTGAGAATGCTAATACTTGATAGCACTAATGAATTGCGAGTAGATCTTATCCAACAAAAATGAGTTGTCTGTTCCACGTACACACGCTATTGGAAGGATATGGAACGTCCGGGATAATGAGTTTACAAAAAGTTCTGATATTATTGGTTATTCATGACGATCAGCCCGGGGGTTAGTCATGAAGGTTATTGCTATCCTATTGCATTATCGCTTAGCTCTACTAACAGGGGAGATGGAACTTGTTAATGGTCTTCCACTTACCTTAGCAACAAGGGAAATGGTGTGTGCAAATTTCGTAGAGAATTCGTTGTTAGACTTAATATTATTAATGATACACTTTAAACACCTCATTTGGGCACGATTTCACCTTGTAAATTTAATTAATGCTAACGAGATTGTCTTGCGTCCTGCTAAAATAACGTTGAAATGAACGCGTAAATGATTTTGGTGGACCCCTCAAAAGTGACGCTGACAATCAGTTCTTCAAAAAAAAGTAATCTTTTAACTGTGAAAAAGAACTAGAATGCATGGAGCGATTCAGTTATATGGACAATGGACATATTTTCAGCCACAATTTTCCACGGCATTGCCCAGAGGTGTACAATGTCACCCCTTGAATCCCTCTCAGAAAAATTGCGGTGACAGTCTAATTTGCAGTTGATTCTGTCTTATTTTCTCGCATTCTCAGGCAGCATTAGCTGCACCAAGAATATTTCGTTTTCAAAAGCCATTTGAGACTAATAAAGTCATAGTGTAAATACTTTGACAACCGTTCTTTTAATAAATACGACTTTACTTTCAAAGATGGCAGCACTCACAAGCTGTTGAAAGGGTGGAAAAGGCCCCTCGTCTCCAGTGGGTAAGCCCATGGACGAGGAGAGCATGAGATGAGCCGACGATGAGGAGGTAGAGGAGGAGTGTGGTAAAGATGGCTTTACTTCAACATGGGATATTGGAGGCAGCATGCCATTGAAGAGATGTGAGGGCGGCGGTGGTGGTGGCGGGGGTGGGTAGGCTGGGGAAAAACGAGGTTGAGATGAAGGTGGTGGAGTGTGGACGTCAGGCCTTGCAGGACTGCACATGTTTCCTGCTCCCCCGCCACTACCGCCTCCTCCTCCGCTATCACTGGAGATGCGTTGAACCTCGATTCCGGAGCTGGAACACAGCATGGTCGGATCGTTGGGCAGTGGACTACCGGCTACCATGGGAACGCCTTGTAATCCACAGGGATGCAGTCCATTCTAACGCAATCGAGAAAAGCAAATGCAAAAGGCAACCTTATCCACGCTCGTCTTGCACTAAAATGTGGATGTGGTTAGGTTTCATTTATTGGTCTCATTTTGCTTGTTGTAACACACATGAAAAAAGGATTATTTGACCAAATGGGAGACTACCATCAGAATTATCTTTGAATATGGTGGTGCAATTGCATAAATAATTTGTAAGATGAAGTTAAACCTAAGCTTTTGGAAGAAAATATGTAGCACAGTGCTCTTAATCTACTTCGGTAGGACGTAGAATCCATGTTTAAAATCAAATCCGGAGAGAAGGGGAACAGTCACAGAGGGAGTCGCGTTGAACCTAAACGTGCCTGTCATGAGAAGAAAAGAAGACATCTTTTTGTTCGACAACTATTAAAAGGATTTTCTGACACATGTCTTATCCATCCCCTTCTGGAATTTCGTGGAATGGCTCAAGAGGCCAGTAAAGCTATTGTCATTTAAGTTTGGTTTAAATTCTCCGAAATAGAGAGCAAAACTTCTCAATGTCAGCTAAAGGAGTGCTGTTAAATTTGACGCATGGAGACGGCCTATTATTGATGAAGCAGAAGCGATCAACGTGACTCCAACTAAACAGGTTCAGTAATTATGATACATTATTTGTACAAATTAGTTTTATAAAGCGAATATTCGGGCACTCTATGAGTGAGGGGAATAAGATTTTTTCTGCTGTTTTAAAGTTGAACGACGTATCTTCAACCCGGTGGACCTGCTTGTCATGAAAGGACACGCGTATCCTCTAAATCGTCGACTCGTACGGATTAAGAATGGAAAATTAGCGGATAAAATTGCTTGAATTTTGCTATGGTTCGATTATCATTAGACTAGACCGAATGCACAGGCGTCCTCCAACGTTACCCTCCCATTTCAAATCGCCTAACTGCCTCTTATTATAAACAGAGGCAAACTCTAGTCGGTCACAATGTTTCAAACTAGATAGTGCAAGAACCGAATTTCGAGAGTTGGCTGAAAATGATGGGTTCCTTGTTGCTTCGTACGAGCGAATCAAAAAAATTAGCGAGCAGTTACGCTCTAGTCATGCGCCAAACAGACCTGACGTTAGGAACGGGAATTTTGCATGCCTCACCTGATGATGCTGTTCCATCTGCTTAATCATAATCTGCTTCTTCTTGTCCTTGCAGCGCTTGTTTTGGAACCAGACCCGAATGACCCGAGGACTGAGGCCAGTCATCTCGACCAGCTGCTCCTTCATCAAGGCGTCTGGACGAGGATTTGCCGCATAACACGTGCGCAGCATGTGCAACTGCTTTTCATTTAGCACTGTTCGTACCTGAAAAGTCAATGCGCAACATTAGCTTTCAAGCTCTTAGGTGTTGTGAGTGGCATACACCAGCTTCAGACGCCTCGAAGAGTTCAAAAGCAGGGCCTTTGAGGGGAAGCCCACACAAATGAGTAATCTACATTGACGTAAATTTGGTTCACAAGTAAAGGCCTGGCCAAAAGGGCAAAACATCTCCCAGAGGAGTAACGAAATGATTAGTTTGAAGCACAACCCTGGCTTGTGTTAAATGCATACGATTTGGAGGATGTTTGTGGAATGCCTCCGCCTTTCCTACCTTGTGATTTTTGTGCAATTCTAATCATCAAATTGCGGCTGGATACCGCCTCTGAAATATTGTCAAAACAAGATGGATCTAATCATTCAACAAACCGCATAAACCAAATTAGTGGGGACATATATTTACCCAAGTTTTAATTTTAATGACTTCACCTGCCCATTGGGGATGAAAGCTCGCTTGTGGGTGTTGCATCTCAAATCCGTACTTAATAACCCAATTATTGGCGGGGAATGCAAAAATACCGCCTTGATAATCGGTGTGACACAGGTGAGGAGGATATTGCCCCCAATCGGTGACATTTTATTAAACTTTCCTTGGGTAGCCTTTCACACAGAACACAGACCAATGCATGTTAAGGTTTCCCGCCTGTGCTTGAGCATTTTAAAAATGACTGAATTTAATGTGTTTTATGTAGGGTCGTAGGCATGCGTGAGAAGATTCCACATCAAATACATTGATGGATTCATACAATCATAGTTAAACTAAAGAATGTTTCCGGAAATAATGCCGTTTATGAGAAGAATGTCGATCTAATACTGAAGGATTTACTAAGTTTAATAAAACGAAAGTGGACCGCTGGTGATGGTACTACTACCTGGCGCAAGAAGATCACATAAATCAGACTGTTAAGTACTGCATGAAAGAACTTTAATGATTTACGATCAAGTCTTCTTGAAGGCCATTTTTGTTTACACATTCTCTTACCTTTAGAGGAGTTGCCTGTTAAACAAAAGTCACTTCTCATGCGAATAAGAGGCATTATTGTAGTTGCGTAAACAGCGTTTTTAAACTGACCTTGTGTGAACCAGGGTCAGCGACGGCGACAACTGCCGTGGTGACAGTTGCGACAGCTTATCATATATCACACGGCCCACGGATTGTAGCCTTTTGGCCCCTAAGTCTCCCTCCGCCCTATCTCCACTTCCCCCCTTCCCTTCCGCTTGTCTGCATCTTAGGCCTCGAATGCAGCGTCGCGCAAACAGCTGGAAGGTGGAGATTTTCCATACCGCCTGTCATGCCTCGCAAGGCAAATGGTGTTTCCCCTTGCAATTCAACTCCAGTATCAAATATGGCACCCTGGCAACCTGGTCGCAGAGGTCTAGCCGGATGTCATGGCAACGGGATAGTGATAGCACCAACGGAAGTGACGTACAATTCCACTCGAACGGACATTAAATTCACTGCTGACCTCAATTAAACCTTTCAATATGATACATATTAGTACACAAATTTGGAAGAATAGGCAGAGGTTTGAAGCGCTTATCCACAAGAGGTGGTTTTATGTGGAAAATTCGATAAGGGAAACATGAAGGCAATCGACTAGCCCGAGTCTTTGCCCGCAACTGCTTCAAATGTGAGTTTGACAAGGTCGTTTAATAATCCACCATTCGGCAGTTTTTAGAGTCAAACGATCAAACATTGACTTATTATTGGTTCTCTTTCGACTTTATTCAAAGCCAGAAGGGGAAAACTTCGTGCCTGATAACAATTTTGGACAAAAACCTTTTCCTTCTTTCTTTTTTGGCGGAGATTTTGGTGTGAAAACCACAAGAATTTGGACTTGATCAATAGGCGTCGAAGTGGTGACTGAGGTCGCGACCTGTCCACGTATTGATCATTCGAATCTGCAGAAGCCAAGCGGAAATTGCGCTGGTTTCACCAAGACCTTTTAAAGAGTCCACTATCATCTTGATAAATGGGAGAAACCGAGTTAAAAGGCATACCCTGGTGGTTTTTTGTTCCTTGGAGCGCTTCCCTCCGGTTTTACCACCTCCACTGCCGTTTCGTACGAGATGGTTGTGTCCGGCCGTTGAGTTAGTTGTCGATTGAATAGACGGAGTTTCGCCATTGAGAGCGGAGTTGGTGTGCTGCTGAGAAGTGTCGCCGCTTAGACACGAGACTGCGGCCGAAGTCATACACCCAAACAAACTGCTACAATCGTCCTCGTCCTGACTGCCCTCCGAGTTTGGGGTCATTGGAACGTCTCGATGAGTGGGAAGAAAATAAGTATGGAGTCAAAAAGTTGTAAAATTGGTGCCATGTTAACGACGGATTGAAACAGAAAAGTGCTTTGAATTTCCTTTTAAGAATGCAAAATGTTGAATTGTAAACATTGAGAGTGCTTTACAAACTACACTTTTGTTCTCATAATGTATCCGTTGTACAGTTGCTTTTCGCTGAATCCTATGGTGATTTTGGTACTTCAAATTGCCTATTTACAAATCGGTTTTGTTTCATGCTTTTATGGTAATATGCTGAGCGAAGTTGCCGTTATTTTGTTAGTTTGATAACACCTTTTTGCTGAAAACATCAACGCAACAATGTGAAATCTTTTGTACTTAACATCTTTTTTGCAAATGAAACCCAACAATCACTGACGCGTGTCTGTAAAAGCTCCTAAAACAATCCCACAAAATGATTGTTCACCTTTAACTGCCAAACGAGGACAACGAAAATGGGTGCGGACTCATAGGTTTCATGAAGATGACTTTATTGCAACCATCGGCAAAGGGGCCTTGCAAAAGATTAGGATTAAAAGGAAAAGACCAAAGTTTTCATCTTCTAATTTCGTTGTTATAGAATTCAATTGTGGGTTTCGTGACCGGAATAGTGAGCCATGTCGACACAAAATTACATTTTTACGGACCTCCCTGTTGGTTTTTCAACTTAGCGTTTTATTCATTCCCCTCTTAGCGGTTAAGGAACTTGCAGAGACACGAACAAATTCGATTTACTGTGTGCCTGCATTTGAAAATCCAAAGTTCCTCACATTTCTGGAATTAATTCATGCGTTTTAAGTGATTTATTAGAAGGCTGCACAACAAATGTTATGTCAGCCGGACTATTCAGCAGCACCTGAGAGTTCATCGCATGACCGAAGCAATGAGAACACATGCACTTTGTCCTCTGCGATGAAGGCTAAAACATGCAAAGTGGAGTCAAAGAAGATGAGTCTAGACCGGCTATGATTTTTGCAGACCATACTGGTTGCTAGCCCATGGACTCATAGGTAACTTTGCACGTGTCGCGACGAGATACCGCAGACCAGATACAGCGTGTACGGTAAACTACACCTTCACCACCCCCTTGTATGGGATCCATGCCACGTGGCCTAGGAGAAGAGGGGGAGAATGAAGGAGAGGGACCAAGGGGTCTCACTTCTTTCTTTCTCCCTGTTGGCTTGTAACTATGCGGTCGGGTTTCACTCTCCCACAGGGATCGCTGAGAAACACTGAATGCTCAAGGTTTGGCTTAGCAACTGACCAAGAGTAGAATCACGGGTAAGTCGGGGGTAGAAGTAGAGGAGGGAAGGGGGAGCAAGTGAGATTAGATGGATGTGATTTATACTGGGTGTCGGTTTGTACACACACACACACACACCCAGCTGTTGAGCTTTCGATGTGGAACGAAGGTCTGTGCTTGTGTTTGCCGGTCTCCAAGCCAAATAAACGCCTCTCTGGACCTAAGTCATCGCCTATCTGATGTTATAGGGAGCGCACGGATATGTGTATTTATATGTGTCCCAAGTAAGTGTCCTTTTGTAGCTTTTCAAACATAGTGCAAATTCTATTCAACCAACTTTTAACGTATTTGAGCATCAACAAGTTGTAGAAGTTTTTCGCTCCAGAAACGAATGTCTAAGTAAAATTAAAGAAGCAATTAAAAAGTAAACTGACTATGAGGTGTAAAAATCGGCATTTAGGTAAAGGTGGCAAGCAAAGAGATTGAGTTCACATTAGTGGGCAAATCCACCTAGCTGTTGACAGGATCTTAGCATCAGTGATTCCTTAAACTGACCATTCAACGAGGTACGTATTCACTGAGAATAGGACACATAATTATTTATAAAAAATTGGTTGTGAAAAATTTATCACTTAAACAAAATGGTGGTCTGAAGTGTGTTTTATGATTAAGGAGGCAAATACCGTTTTCTCCCATCGGACCATCAAGGGAGCTGGAAGTGCTGTCTGACCTCGTACGATGGGGTGGTTGGGGACTTAAATAAGTTGCCGTCTCACTACCATCCACCAATTTTAGCGTCTGTTGCTGTTGTTGCTGTTGTTGTTGGTCCTCGGTGGACTTTGAGGTGGACGAGGGGATTACCGGCGATAGGAGAGTGAGCACCTTGGGCTCAGCAGCTTCATTCTCCATGAGAGCGGCGGTGCTAGACACGGTAGGTGGAGGAAGATTCCACTTTTCTGGCATTGTCAGCTTCGCGTCTCGCAGACAGTAGGGCATATCGCGACGATAGGCGATCTCTTCCCCAGGTTGGAGGATGGCAGAGCACACCACACAACGGAAGCAGCCCATGTGGAAGGTCTGGTTGCGAATCCGGAGGACCAGATCCACCTTGGTTATGGGCTGCTGACAACCCGCACAGCGCTGGAGGAAACTACTGCTGGGGACGAAAGTCACTAAATTTGTAGTTGGCCGTCCAAAAAAGAACTACCAAAGAGTAACTTTATAGTCGATAAATAATAAAACTAATTTAAGGTGGCGAGGACATGCAGCACCTCAATTTTAAATGGCTCTTGGTGAAACGATCTGTCGTACACAACAGTAAGTTCTCTTTTTGTTCAAGATCATGTTGCTCCTGATGAGAAAGATTACTACGAATTTGACCTTTAAAAATGCACAACTGTTTAAATTAAGAGAAGTTAATGCTACTTTAACGGAACAAAATTTGTGCCACAGACTTTTTATAAGTGGGATTAATTTATTTTAGTTACGAGGTGTTCTCCTATATCCTTGAGTTGATTTTTACACAGAACCGTGGCTTTGGCCAGACAAACCCTATGCTTTCAGAGGAGCGTCTTTGTTTGCAAGTAAGCTTCCGTAATGGATCAGTTTCCTGTCATGCAATCCGTCCACCCATCAGATTCTCGTCAATAATTAAAATGGGGAATTCGCGCTCCTTTTAGGTGAGGTTTCACTATCGCTTCAAGTTAACTTTAAGCGCGTTGCTTTACTTCACTTACTTGTTCACGAAATACATTTAGATATTTACTGTGTAATAATTCCCATCTATTTTTGCAGAATAAGAAGCCTTAGGTGTACATATGTCGGAGCCTTCACTTGATTAAAAATTTTTGTGTATGAAAAGGCTCGTCTAACTTCAACTGCACGATTAAATACTCCACGGATTCCAGTAAACACTGCCCTTTTAAAATTCTAACTTAAGAGTGGGTAGAGAATTAATGCGACAATGGTTTGAGGCTAATAAATAGGGAAGAATGGAGAGGATTGATTGATGGATTTTTGTAGACATTAATTTAATCATCTCCATCCGTTGCAGGTCTTTTTTGGTCTCAAGAGTAATGGAAGCACAGAACCTTTTTGCTGTTCAATCGTAAGTGAGGTAATGGTGCTACATGGAATGCTAAAATCACCTTTGGTGTTGGACGATCATTGTGTTAGCCTACTGTAAGCATCACGCACACAAACACTGTTAATTCGCCTTTTTAACTCTTCCTGCCCAGACTCGAATTCCGTTACGCGAATGGATCACTTGTCAGCACAACATACCAAAGACCTTCGACAACGTTGAAGGCTCGAACGCAGATGCGAGTCCCAAAGCAGTGACCGAATTTCAAGCCTTCGATATCTTCACGTGAAGTCTATTTGAAATTTTTAGTTGAATCAGCCATGCCATTCTGCAATACACTATAAGACTATAGCTCGGAAACGAATAGTAAATGGGCATTGCAGCTTAACAATGATTCTAAGCGTTGCGCCAGATTGTTTCTATTTTTGGTATTGCAGGCAAAGAATTCATTTGTTCGAAAAAAGCGCATTGGCCCTGATATGGCGCCACATAAGCTTTGGATGGTGGTGTCCAGATTGGCATCGTTAAAAGTGTATTGCATTATCACCTGCCTGGGAATGGCATGAGTGCTACCAAACGGGAGAGGGGTGCGACTCCTGTAGGGACAAGTGAATTGCCATTAATGGCCTTGATTTAAGGCGATAAGAGCGCAACGTCCCAACATTGTGACTGCGTGAGTGTCAGTACACGCGTCTTTGTTTCTTTTCATTTGCTCGTAAAATTCATCTATGCACTGCATTACTCGGCTCACTCCCCCCTCCTCCAGCGCTCACGAAATTATTTCAGGTGATGCATTTGATGAAGAGACTGGAGCAGAAATTTCGATCTGCAATTCATAAAACTAGTCGCCAAATCACTATAACAAAAAGTGGCCAACTCACACTTCCTGTAATGATGGAATTAATGACTTTTGGCCTTAAATAATTCACTAGTGTACACTCAATTTTCGAGTAAAATTTTTAACATGCTCAGTGAGTAATGGCATTGAAAGCCAGAAAAATTATCAGCAGGACGTCAACTTCAACAATGTCCTTTCTGTTGCGTTAATTTTGAAGGTGATCTACTTTTAAATTTTATCAGCTGTTTAAAAACGCTCACTTATTTGCATCTGCGTGAGACAACATCTTAAAGTCTTGATTCATCACAAGGTATTAGTCTCAACATCTACCTCTTATATGACTGCGACTATGGCTCCCAAATCGGTCCATTTAATCCACGTGTGTTTGTAATGCTGGGAGAGAGGGGCGAGGACTCCATTTGTGGACTATAGGTGGCACTCCTTGGCCCTTCCGATGACGTGCCTATTTTTTATGCCTGACGTAGTTCTCGCTTTTCGTTCCCTTTTCCTCACCTTATTTTACCTCTCGCCAACCCCTTCAGTCTGTGGCGTTGATAGGTTGACGAAAAAATGCCTGATCAGACACACTCCTGATCGTAGCCGCATGTGAAGCCTTACTTTCTTCGGTCATTGTAGATGATTCAGTTTTGACTCGAGTCAAATGATCTGTCAAAATTTAAAATCAGGCCTTTCTTGCGAAGTATTCAAGACAAGACCTGTTTGGAAAATCGCCGTAACCGCCTACCTTTTCTAGCTGCAGAGTGCTCAATCATTAGCGTAAAATTCAACAATAAATAAGGAACAAAACTAGTCTAAACTAATTGCCACTTGAATGTTGACGATAGATATACGATCCAGCCAATCATAACTTTTATGGATTAGCCAACTTTATGTTGTCTCACTTGTTAAAAGGGAGAAAAATGAGGAAAGAAGACGTAACATAAACCTGTCCATAGTCCCTGAAAGAGGAGCCTTCAAGTAATCTCAATGTTAACCAACAAAATTTTACCATGATGACAAATGCACTCAATCTAGTGCTTCCGCATTATTGTGTGGAGGTGAAAGAGAATGTGGGAAAGCAGTGAAAACTCACTGTCTTGCCAGAGCAGTAAACTCGTTTGTATCCATGGCATACTTTGAAATTGCATTAAATATCCACAAACCTGCACATATTTGGTAACTCATTAACAAATTACCTGTTCCAATATGTATTGAGCAGGTTGGACAGTGCATCGGGTTAACAAAAATTAACAACAGCACAGAATTCATAGCAAGCTATTTCGCATTTCAAACAATTGGGATAGTCTTTAAAGCAAAACAACTTGAACCCCAGGTTATTAAAATTTCCCAGCCAAGATTAAGTCAGATCTTCACAATTACCAAGGATCATTTTATCAAAGCTAACTGTTTCGTGTTTGTAAGATGACTCACTATTGAATGAAGTTTTCGCATGAGTAAGCGCAAGTACCTTTAGTGCGTTAGTGTGTATATTTTTTTGTAAAAGACGTTGTGTTCTCGTGCTTTTGTTGGTACTAGAGCTAAATCAGAGGTGAAGCAATAGGTGGTGGAGTAAGAGGTCGTACTTGCAGTAGTCCTCTCGGCAGTAGGGCTTGCCGTTGCGGACGAAACAGCTGGTCTCGTCACTGAGGCCGCGCTCACACTTATGACACTTGAGACACCTTCCGTGCCACTTGAGGTCAGGCTGAACATGCATGATGAAGGGGTCATAAATGGCCGAGCCGCAGCCAAAACATACGACCTCTGCCTCCTCCTCCCCCGTGCCTGCTGTTGGTATTGCCGATGCCTGTGGCAGATCCATGCCTTTACAAAATCGAAAACGCTCAACTGATCAAGCAATTTAACATGCGCAAAGTTTGTGAGTGGCGGAGGCTAAGTTGGGCCTCAACACTTTTGCGAATACAAAAATTTGATGGATTTAAAAATGTGTATTAAAAAAACGCTGAAAATTAGCGACATTTATGACGTAAATGTTGCCAAGTGTTGTTGCAAAAAGAGCCAATAATTAAAGAAATGTCATTTTTATGAAAGATTGCATAAAATTTTAAAAAAATGTTGCACAGCATAATGTACTCTGAATTAATACGGATCAGACTTCCTGCGCCATTGAGTTGTTATCGAGAATAATGATATTTATTACTGATTCGGATAAGCAGATGCGCTTCTCACAGTTAGTACTTGGCTAAGGTACATAATTTTTGCTTTTGACCCTTTTTAGAGCCGTGTGTGTAGTTGTTGAGCTATGCGCTATATCAGGATTGTGCAGAAAGACAGACTTCTTTAGAATTTTATCCAATGAAACCAGGTCCACCTTTTCTTACCTGATTGACCCAGCCTGATAGATTTAATTAGGTTAATGGAAGGCGCTTGGCGGCAGCTTTTGCCTCTCTCCCTCCCGCCTTCGCTGCTACCTTCACTTTCGCTAGTTGAGCCATGACAAGCGGCAACGCGATGGAAACTTAATTAGGGTCCATACGCCACCCATTTTCAGCAGTGACTCGCAAGTTTCTTGGTCTTAGTGACGGTGGAGGTAGTGCCACCCGTTCGTCAGTAGCCACTTCCAATATATCCAGTTTATTTGAACAACAAACTAACATGATCCCTTCTTCTGGATCCTTTATTTGTACCCCATCATTTTAACAAAACACATAGATGTAAGCACGAAGAGAAGGAAGATCCACTGTATGTAAAAAGAAGATTAACGGTAGCCATGTGAGCATGTATAAAGAACCTCCAATAGGATGGCCTACCAACTGAATCAATGACTTAATCCGTAGCATAGCTAATGAGTAAAAACTAGGTTTGGAACTAATCGAAGAAGCGAAACAAAGGTTGAAAAGAATCATATTGTCCATTTTTACCGAAATCCAACAAAAGCATAACAATAATCAACTTATACGCTTGTTAGCACTAAAATAAAGCCGAAGAAAATTCCCATACTGTTTTGGGCGACTTATTTTAAAAAAATAGACCGTTTTTTGTGTACTGGAGATCAAATCCAAATGCAAAAGCTATCGCATAATGTACACGTCATAAGGAGTGGAGGATTAACAATTTGGAGTCCCACTTTTTAAGCATGGGGTGCAGACTAAATTCGACCTGAAATCATTGCCGTTGTTTAGACCTAAATTACCCTAAAGGCAGTGCCACAAAATAAAATAAGGTAACTAAAACAGCATCACAATTAACTCTATTCGGACATTTCACATCTCTCCAATTTTGATAATTTGCGCATCAATGTTGAGTTTGATCTGAATAGAAACCACAAACATTGTAATATAGTGAGGATAACCAAATTTATGATCATCAAAACAAAAAAGTTCCATGAAGCAGCAATCTTAATTCCAGAGCAGTACTCGATTATGGGCTCTACTTGAAATTATTTGGGGCATTGCGTCTTTGAAATGGTCAAATGTGTAAGATAATAACATTAGTTCGTGGTGATTAGGTGCTTAAGATGAGCAGGAGTTTAATCGACTGCGCCAATAACCTGAACAATCAATTAGGGATTCAATATTTGATGTTATACGGAGATAAGAGTTGAGGAGCTATAAATATGTTGAAGGGTTCGTAGACTCACCGATCGTTTTAGAATCCTCTTCAAGATCCATTTCAAAGCCAATGGTCATGTCGTTCAACAAAATTGTGATTGCTGTATAAATCACAAGTGGATAGCAAAATAAGGGGGAGAAATCTCGGTCGCCAACTTATTGGTCAAAATGGCTTCCGTTGTGGCCATCCGACCGAATTCTGTGTGCTTATTGGTTTATGTGGCGCGTGCGCACCTTGGATTGGCTTATTCATGCGCTACCGTGAGACTTTGTTTACAAGCAAGGAGGCATACATTTGTTCAAAAATCCTAAGGTAAAGCCTACGAAAATTACCATGTAGTGTTGCTGAGCTACATAAATAAGAAATAATTAGGAGTACGTCTGTTGGTTGTCGTTTAAAAAAGTGCACTGATTTTCTTCATTTTGCAGTATGGAATTTATTTTTTCATTCTCAACCGCAGCAAAAAACTGCAACTTCTGAAAAGAAAGTGCAACGTGAGTTTTAGCACCAGAAGCATCACATAATTTGCAATCAGAAGCTATTTATGTAAACCCAAAATTTCTCTAGGTTTGGTCAAACGGCGTTTGATGCAACTTATTATCTGTTGACTAATCATTACTTCTCAAATTTAAGCAACTTAAACTTAATTGTTGTGCTTATGGCATTCAGCAAACTTATGCAAATAATAACGCGAAATTTGGAATTAGGTTGATTTTCCACTTCGCAGACGATGGTTCAATAAAGCATTACACTGGTTGCTACTCTGTCGTAACAAGCGAACTGGCCACTTTAAGGGCTGAGGATGCTAACTATGGATATTTAGCAATCAAATGGTGAAGCTGTGGTCAAGTGACCACAGTCATCGTCGGTCGAGCGTAAAGCCCCCACCCGAAGCGATATATTGCCACTGCTAATCATCTGATTAAGCGTTTACTTTCCCTTTTTTAATCATTTATTCAAACGATTTCATGGGAGCAGTGGCACAAACTTCAGTTAGCCATTCGCTTTAGCTTGCTTAGCAAAAGGAGTTGCAAGACATGTATACCATTGGAACCTTGTTTGTACGAGTTGTTCTGACATAAACTGCTGTAGGAAGGGACATCAGCCAAAGCACTTAGAAGCTGGACATCTGATATCGAATTGCTCGATCAGGGCAATCACTCCTTTGTGTTTCCATCATTACAAAGACAACGGTGGATTATTTTAAATTGTTGTTTCGTAGTCAAAAACCAGGAAGGAGCTAGATTATAATCGACACATAAAATTAGCCCTTGTTTTTGGCTCCAGCCAGACACTAGAAGGGGCAGTTAAAACATCGCCATCCCTTCTACCTCCAATGGAGACTGATGACGAGGTGTCCCCTTAGGCCTCATGGTATGAGCGAGGCGATAAGAGAAGGAAAGAAGGCGACTTCTTTTCACCGCCTCGCCTGGGCGCGAGTGCATGTGTTAGCATAAGTGGGAGGGAGGATGTGCTGATAATGCTACGGATGGTTGGATGACCATTACCTATGCGTCCTGACTGATTAACACCTGATAGATCGGACTTACTGACGAATAAAAAGAGATAATTGGCACGGAACCATAAAAACTAGCAGGTGCGTAGACTGATACAGGGAACTTAACAAAGCCCTATAAGAGAGGTTGGAAGAGGACATGTTTACGAACGTGTGGGAAATTACATATAAAAACGGATTCAAATGGGTTTCGATGATTGGATTAAAATCAAATAGATCGGTAAAAATACTTTGAATTAACTTAACCATTATTATCATACCTTACTAAAGGACTCTTTGAGCTTCGATTTTTGAATGCCTTAAGCAGCACACTTTTCTAAGCATCTCTTTATCAGGCTACCAAGACATAACCTTGTCACTATATGGTGAAAACGAGACCTTAGTATTATTGCCATTTGGCTGCATAACTGTCCTTGCTTATGGTTGATTTTTGGTCTTATTACGAGATTAATAGTAACTTTACAAGGGCAGAAGCAGTGGGTAACACAACACCAAATTGAGCCTGTAACGTCGTCAGAGAGGAAGTTATAAGGATTTCTTCTGTCATTCATAAGCATCTAAGCACCCATAAATTTAGATCGAAATTTCCGTCTGACCAGGGTTTCCCGCAGTAACAAATTCCGCCTTAGTGGATGCTTTTTACCCACAGTCAGCACTTCTGGAACTTGACCAGCGCTTCTTCTCAATGGAACCTGACAGTTATTTTGCAGACTGATAAGCACTTTGCGCACGGAGTGATGTGGGAAAACAGTACGCATAGAGTTCGACCACGTCAGCAGGTGCTGTGACAGCGACAAAATATGATGAATGAAGTCGCCTTCTTTCGAAGAAGCCAATCGAATTCGATGCTTACAGCACGTTAAGATAACATGAGCGACATCACAAAACTATTCTCAAGTTTCCCTTTGATTCAAAACCGATTGTGACAGCATAAACTTAATGTCCGCCCGCCCAAGTTCACGTAAATACTTTTTGTACAAATGAAGCATTTTCCCCATTTTACAGCCGTCACGTTTGTAAAGTCCACGACTGAACCGTTAAGCAATAATGAAGCGATCTCTTTGAATCGATCTCCCTCGATAAGGTATAAATTTCACTTACCAAAAATGTGAAGTCGAAACTGTATCCTGGTAACCTCACGTCAATCTTGATGTGAAAGCGATAGAAATCATTGACTGACAAACGAATTTAGAGATTTTACTAACATTTATTTGCTCATCAGCTGGGTGGGCACATGTAAAAAGAATGACGCCACTGAAGTACACGCTTCACCAAGTATGACAGCCTAAAGCTACAAGCTCTGCCGTAGCCTAGGTCAAGTTCCACACCTGATGACACCACCAAGCAGGAATGAACCTAGCCTGCGTAAGACGAAACGACTCATCAGATTTCAGATCTTTCTCCATTTAAGTGCATATTTTGATGGACGGAAAAATGTCTATCAAAGGGGTGGTTTAACATTATCTCAACAGACCTCAGATCCATACAAACTCGCATAAAGAAGGCAACACATATTGACCAATACTTTGGTATTCCAAAGTCATTTTGTGAAGGAGCTTATCAATCTTTTATCGCAAAAAATGAGCAAAAAGCGGCCTCTGTGAGTACTGTACCAAAAGGCAGTAACTTCAACTGGTTATTCACACAGTGATCAAAGCACTCGGCGGGTTTAGGAAAATCAATGTAGCAGGGAAGATTGTGAGATGACTCGGATGTGCGGATGGCCTCATATGTCGGAGGTGGTGCCAGCCAACCAACGGAGCTGCGCATGTGGCTCCGATCGGAGGCGAAATGGCGAAGATAAATACTCCCATCCACAACCCGAAAATATCTGTAATCAATGTTAACAATCCAAAATTCAACCACCCTACTCACTATGAAAAAGTAACTAAACGTAACGCATAAAAATAGCGACACATTAACTAAAAAAATAGGAGGACCGAGGGTAAAAACACAGAATCTCTTGTCAATGATTGTACTATTGAAGAAGCCTGCAATCCACAGACCTCTCGTACTTCTGATCAAACATGGAATTGGGTCTGATTGCCTTGGACCAGTAACGAGTCACGTCACATGGGAACTCCAAAGTGGTGTCTAGATCATAGACCCAAAAGTTGTACTCCAGATTTAAACGCCCGACGGCAATAACGTGATAATCCTATTTAAAATCAATACAGCCAAAGATGTCATACCCACACTACATACCCCTCTGGAGGATTACCGCTCTTCTGGAAGAACAATGGTACTTTCCTGTTAGGAATATTTAACGACAATAAGGATAGATTACTTTGCATGATTTGATATGAAAACAACATAAACTTCAAAGGATGAATCTCTCAATTTCATAGCTTCCACGAGTTTGTATACATTTTCTTCACTAAAAGAAGGTTAGCGGAAGGGCAACCAACCAGTAATGAGAGGTGTAGACACATTCATTGTGGCAGAAATTCATATCGAACGCAAATCCGAATACGATTATACTGTGTTATTAAATCCGGTGCTTCGAGTACAAGAAACGTTCTGTAACCGACTTCCCTGAAGTCCCACTGTTGATAACCAGTCTACAACTCATTGACCGTTGGCAAAAATCTACCGACATTCAATTTGTGCAGCAGTTTCTTAGCACATACAAACAATGTATGATCGATCACTCGAAAAACAGGCTAAGGAACCAGTCTAAAACAATGATCAATATCAGTTTCCAACCGAAAAGCCTTAAGGACACGCATGCTGCATGCTGCTACATAATTAGAGAAAAAAGGCTAAAGGAATTTACAACATAAAGTCTCATATTAAGCGCAAATCAATGAAGCATTAAATTACAGTGTCCTAAAAGCGTGGTCAAAAAAGAAGAGTACATGAGTATTCCAGGTTATTGTAAAGACTAAGCATGGCAGTGAGCAGTGACGACTAGGGAGATCGTAACTCATCCTTGTAGACTGAAACATTCTCGGAAACACCAGAGCCATGCGAATATATGGGCGTGTTGGACTACAGCACCACCAGCAAAGAGTGGAATGAAAATGAAAATCGAAAAGCACGCCTTTACCACCCGAGAACCCTATCAACTGTCAGCGAAGGTAGCGACAACCTAAGCTGCCTGCATAGAGTGTCTGTAATGCTTTGTTTATGCGACTGCTGGACTTTGGTGGTCACTTTAGAAGTTGTCTGGTCCCCACACACGTGGGGTGGCCTTCGAACCACACCCAGGTCCCATTTGTCTTGTCGTCTCTGAATACATGTATTCAACCTCACTTATGCCTTCTTCTACCCAATTGGAATCCTCGGGACGCTACAGTGTCAACCAAAGTCATCTTAGGTGGTAAAGCACAACACAAAATTATTCAATTTCAGGGCTTTCATTTGCGTTAACGATCAAAACCTCCAAATAATTATTACATTAAGTGTCTAATAGTTAATAAAGTGTGGTTGCATTTAATTTAGTTTTAAGATTTTATAGAAACAAGTTCGTACTAAATTGTTTTACAAATAGCACGAAGCTGTATTAGACGTGCTTTGCGTGTCCTGATTATGTCCTTCAGAAATTGTGCCGACGCCCCGCCATACCCAATGCCCTTTGGTGTCCGAAACAGTGGGCATTAACCAGTAGCTATATAAGTTTGCACAGCTTACAAGCACCATATTATAAGCTTTAAAAATTTATGGACTAATTATCATCAAAACGCTTGCAGTATTGGCCCTGAATGCTAGCATGAATTTATGCTTAATATTTCTATCTATATAATTGGTCTAATTCAAATGTTTTTTTCTGAGTTATTTTCCGTCCAATTTAAAAAAAATGAAATTCACTAGCTTAACATGGAAATCATAGTTTAATTTTTTGTATGCTTGCGCTTGAAATTAATACTTTCGTCCAGTTTTATCACTGGTTTTTAAAGAGTATTGCTTGATCTCTACGCAAAAATCACATTTATATGCGCTTCTTACGCTCTGCAACAAAACTTTAATGGTTTTATTTTATTGTAGCAATGAAATTATTGTTCATCCTTTCTAACAAAAGAATTACCATCACGAAAATAAAGGTCTTTCTGTTGGCTAAAATTTTTCACCTACTTCCTTTTCATATATGTACTTAATCTAATATGGCTCGCCATTTTTCTTTTATATTTTCTAATTTCTTTAACAGTAGCATTATTGATTCTAAAGGCTCTAGTTTTATTAGTTTGCCCGGATGACTAACTCCCATTCTGTGGTATGCTTTTGCAGAAATATCGCTAGTATTTGGCAGTACTTTGGTATTCTATATACGTAGTCACTTTTAAAGCTGTGAAAGGCATGAACAGAATTTTCATTTCGAATTCGAGTGGATCATCTTGAATGACAATTGGTTTTAATTTAGCATGGACTCATCAGGTGTTCTTCCAAAAACTGGGTCCAAAAAGCCTCGCACTTTTGCCGAGAAGCAAGACTGCCCAAAAGGCAACGTTGTGGTTAACTCAGTTTTGCTAAAGGGGTATGATTCTTCTCTGTTTTACCCTCCCCTTTTGAAGGGAAATGCTTGGCGCTTATGAAGCCTCCAAGTCTCTGGAGGCCGAATATATCAGAAGTCTGCATAAACAGATATATTTGTTTGAACTGGAAAATCATTATTTACGAAAAGAATTGGGTAAAACCGGAGGAAGTGACCCACTCCTGGACAAGCGAGATGAAGACGGAATGAAGGTATGTAAACAATAGAAGTAGGTTTGCAATGTATGTGAAATGTTGATCACAGAAAGCAACCACAAATGCAAACGCTCCAATGACCGATGATCAAAGGGCCGAACTTATAAATGATTTGGTACGAAAATGTGGTGAAATACAAGAGAAACTGGCACATGAAATCGGTAGTTCAACTTCGTAAACGAAATGATTTTTTTATAGCTTTGCGAAAAGAACAGATGGATATTTTTACGCAAGATATTTTGAGACTAAAAGGTGAAAAAGAAATGCTTCTTAAAAGCAATCAGAAAAAAGATCATCTAATTGGAGAATTAAAGGAAACAATTAATACACTGAAGAACCAGTTAGTCGAAGTCGAGGAAAAATTCGAGACATGCAAGCAAGCGGTACGTCAGTAGCTTAATTGCATAGAAATTTAAACCGTGCATCTTTAGAGCCTGTGTATGAAACGCTAATATTTACTTGTTACTTGTTGCATTCAGTAGATGCTTATACAGCAACTATCGATCCCTTTATGGTTCTCAAACGATTACGAGGCTTAATAGCCCCATTTTAATCTTTTGCTAAGGTTATTATTCCTGAGCGGAATGACGAAACACTTATTCCAGTTTATTTGGCAATGAAATAAATGTATACGTATTCCTCTCCTTAGTAGTCCGTGGACTAAATAAAAAAAAACATTTATGATCAGAACTACTGCATAGTGTCTTGTATCTCAGATGTACTTTTAGCACAAAATCAACTTTACTTACAAGCGGAGGCGCATTACTAGCATCCTATCTAATACTGTTTCCTAGGTACATTCACTGAGCATACCTTGTAAATAGCCAGCTTCAGTCACACGTCATAGAAACGAATTTCACCATTTACTGGCCCGAGGAGTCTGCATACAAAAAATTGCCTTATGTGTTTAAGCTGACCAGCATTCTGTTACTGCCTAAAACTTTTGATGTGCGGAATTCGTATGAAAATCAAACTACTGTTGAGCGTCAGTGCGAGTTGGCCATACGACTAGGTGATGCTTTGAATGTGTCACGAAATCCTTATTTCCTCCTACAAGCTGACAATGGAGGTCAAACGACGCAAGGGCCTCGAGCGTAAAATCGAGGAAAAAATTGGCAACGTACTCACGTTGGAGATGTCATTGCCGTCCGTGGATAGTCAATTGCAGAAAAAGGTTTGCAGTTCCTCCCCGACGTGGAGGCTGTGTATTATTATTCAATCTCAATTTCACATGTAATTCTACGAGCAGAAAGTCTTTTAGATTGCCATCGTCGACGTATTTACAATCACCGCAACAAGATGACTGCGCAGTGTGATGAGTAAAGCGCGGAATTGGGACAAAAAAAAAAAAAGAAATGCCGCATAACGTTCTTCTATTGTTATACTACTTATCACTTTTATATTATCTACTTCAGAATGCCTTCCAGCATTTGCCGTCAAACGATGAGACCACTCCATCATCCGTCGGAAAAAAAAGGGACTTGTGCAGCTCAATATGTGAACTATCTAGGCTTGTAAGGTCCAGTTTTATAACGCTGTAGGTAACGTTTCAAGCAGACGAACTTAAGAAGATCATATACAATTCCGAAGAGCAGACGTTACCCAAGTACTCATTATCACAAGCCCAGTCAAAACTGATGGGTGAACCCAAGCGGAAGGAGGGCACTGATATCAAAGAAGATTTGCTAAGTGGCGTGACTGTCGCGAGACGAAAGTGGTGTGATGCAGGAGAATCAACGACTTTCGAAGGGAGTGCTGTTCACGAGGATCCCATTCACCCAACAGAAAAGAAGACACTCCAACTCAGACTGTAGAGGATCTGCCGTCAGCCACATGATACTGTAAATAAGACAACTCAAACACATGCAAATTTCGAAAGCGTTTAAGTGTAGTTTTGACGAAATTGAATATTGATGGAAAGATATTAGCATAGGTAATTAGCATCCCAGAGACAAAGCAAAGGACCAAAATTTGGCTTGTTGATTTCGATACAAATGAATGAGTTTACAAGAAGTTCATCACTGCAGCAAAGTCGGTCAAATAAAAGAAGAAAATATCAATGAAGATCACTCTGCCAACTAAAACATAGACATGCAAGGTAAAATCACTGACAATAACCATATGTAATATGCTACTAAATCAGGCTGAACGTGACAAATGATGGAAAATGAAAGCTATTAGGACCGACGCCTTTGGTGTCGCACACGAACGCTTACTCGGTAGGATGCTAGCGTTGACATTTCGCGCATCATTATTCGTGCAACACTCCAAAAGACTAAAAATTTGCATCTCTTTACAGCAGTAATTTAGTGAATTCGGGCCTCCTGAGCACATTACTTATAAGTTCAGAATCTTCAGAGTGATCTCTTATGGTTTGCGTTTAATGAGAAAAGAAACCATCAACTGAGGCAGGAAAAGCCTACATGTTTTGGCTGACTAAGACGTATCGAGTTAAAGGTAGCTAACTTAGTGCTCGTCTTTTAATGCAGACACCCAGACAGCCGCGTTCGAACCGTTCGCTTGCTATAAATGATTTTAGATGCCAGGCTGTATTAACGCACAGGTCCGCGAAATTCCACCTGAATTCTTAACAATCATTTACAACCCACACGTGAATAGCTGCGTGTTTGTGCTAGTCTTCGCCAGGTATGCCAGAATGCTACTTCAAAAACTTGCACACTTAATAAGTTTGAGTGACTTATTTTAAATACAAAGACAATAACTGGGACACGCATCCTTTCAAGTGATAAAAAGCAAAATGAAAAGTGGAAACTACGGGTAATCGCTCACTCACTTCTATGATACAGGGACAAGGTGCGGACAGATACTGCTCTCCCATGACCTACTAGACTAGGCAGTGAAGGCTCGTAGTTAGCCGAGGTGGTTCAAGTGCTTTATCATGCACTTAAATCGAACAAGGCTGGCACACAACTTGCTTTGCTTAGCTGCAGAACATGTAATTCATGCTCCTTCTTTCTTATTCATAAAAGATACCGTTTTTCTAGATTGTATCTTTAGTGTAGCATCCAAATAGCCCAAGTGCTGAAGGCGACGAATCGCCTTTCGGCGTCAACATTGATACAAGCATTAGGGCTATTGCGATTAGCTAACATTCAAGGTCATGCCTAGCGTGCACAAACTCATTTGCGTAGACGCTAGGTCGACGTTCAGGTGGTGTGATCAGGAGCGTGAAGTTAAAGTTGCTTTAATTTTCCATTGGTAATGAAAAATTGGTAGCATTCTCCTGCAGGGTCTCTGTACCTGGCACCAAACAAATGAAAGAAATGAAAAAATGCATAGGTGCATCCGTAATTTTATTGTTTGTTGGCATAGCACTCCACATTACTCTGCCGTTCGTCATCCATAGCGAAATAACATCGAAAATGAAGTTACTCAAAGGCAGCACACTGTTTGACTCATGGAGTAAATGTCGGTCCGGCATTGTTGTGGAATTTTACTTTTTTACAGTCACAAATGAACAGGACTTTATGAATGGAAGCAAGCCTATTGTCCGCCAAATCGGTCCCTATACCTACGAGCAAAGCACATGCAAGACCGCGTTGGATGCCGTTCCCCAAAACGGAAGCGTCAGATACTCGGATAAAAATTCATTCCTATTTTTGCCAGATCGATCGGCCGGCTTGGAGTCGGATGAAATTACAGTACTCAACGTTGGATACATTGCGATCGCCAGCAACATTGGGAAGAATTACCTCCTCGCAAAATTGGCAAAGCAACTCATCAAACTATTTTACCATTCTAAACTGTTTTTGAAAAAGGCTGTATTTGAGATGATTTGGGGTTATGAGGATCCTGCTCTAAAAGTAATAAACCAGTTCATTGCTGTGGAGACCATAATTGGCCTCTACGCAGGCAAAAATAATTCAGCTGGTCCCACTTTTGAAGTGAATGATGGTGTTGAAGATACGACAAAGGTTGGACAAATTATCACCTTCAATGGACGCCGAGAGATGTCGGTATGGAGAACTTCACTGGCGAATCGTATAGTTGGTTCCGACGGGTCTCTTTTCTCTCCCTTCCTGGGGTCCAATGTCAATGTCTTCTCTGGCGATGTTTGTCGATCTTTGCAGTTTCATGCTGCAGAGAAACCTGAGACAGTGTACATAAACTCAGTTCCTACCACGAAGTTTTGTCTTTCGAAGGACACGTTTCTTTCTCCAGATGAATATCCGGATAATCGTGGATTCTGCCTGGATTATCCGGACTGCCCAAAGTCAGGAACATTGGATATGCGGAAATGCATGAAAGGTGCCCCTATAGCTATCTCCTTGCCGCATTTTAACGGGGTATGTGTTCTTTCGTTTTACCTGTAGAGTACTCATAAGAGCCTGTCACCACGTTTTTGTGCATTTTTCTCAATGCAATTACGTACTTACGTAAAACAATGGCGATTACTGCAGGTTATTCTGGTGAATGCTCTAATAGGCTATGCCTAGAAGATCTAAATCTATTTGACCATAACACTGGTCTTACTTATACTTACTTATCTAATGGGAATGCTTTTAGAGCTTAAACTGCGGAAGAATTGCGACTCTGTCTAACTTTTCTTTCCTGCTTCAAGAAGACTCGCCGTGATTATTCTTATCCCCACTGTTTTTGTCACCCCATTATACTGACGAATTTAATCCGATTTGTTTTAACCTAGGCCGACGAAAGTTACCGTAATGACGTCATAGGAATGGATCCTCGTGAGGATATGGACATATCTTTGTACATAGAACCGCAGACTGGAGTGATTCTTCAGGCCCTCCAAATGGTTCAAATCAACGCTATAATAAAACAAAACTCCTTTTTTACTGAATTGGCCCATTTAAAGAAAGTCACCTACCTTCCGATTGGCTATATTAACACCTCTATCTACGTATCGGAGTCGGTGGCCCACACCCTCATGTCTACTCTCATTGTTCCTCAGATGTCCATCAGTGTAGCAGCTTCACTAATCATTACCGGTGCCTTGGTGAGCCTCGTGGTAAATAGTGGTCTTCTCATTTATCACCGTTGCCACTCTTCCCAAATTTCAGACGGCACAGAGGAGAATGCCCCTCTCATCGTGGAGTGCCCCCCTGATCATCCCTCTCCTGACGACCCACAAGCATCAACTATTGACTCGTCCCTCATTTCTTTCGAAAACGATGAGACGTTACCAGCAGTTGAAAACAAAATAGAAGACATCTGAAGTCGGAACCGTCAACTACATGAGGGCTTCCACTCATTTCCACAGATTAATTACTATGTTAACTTCTTACTGACCTCACAATTCGGCAGTTACTTATGCTCACCATCCTTCGACGTCTTCTTATCCTTCATTAAATGGGAGTATAAATAGTGGTTAGATGGTACCATGAGGAACAGATGGATTCATGGTTGTTCTGAGTGCATTATTGTTGCGTCGTGACACTTAGCGGGTGTACTCAGAATTCGAGCGAAGGGATTACTGAGAATGTGGTGCACTATGCGCCCGCCTAGCATCAAACATTACTCCACCTTGCTCCAAGTACAGTACTCAACTTTAGTTCGAAGATACCGCCACTAGAGAAGCACTCCATTAACAGAATGCGTGCCACTTTGGCACTCGACAGTGCGTTAGCGCAGTCAACCGGAGCAGATAACTGCAAGCTTAACAGGTTTAAGGACAACTGATGCAGACATCCTCAACCCAAAGGACTCCAGAAATCTACTATTAGCGAGTCAAATATTCAGGAGACAAGAAATAAGCATAACCTCACAGAGAGCCAAGATGTAGAAGATCCGTCATTGTACCAAAATATAACCTGCGGATAAGGCAACACAAGCCCACCGGTTCGATTCCAGTGCTTTTGATAAATTCACACAGATTCAAAGCCGACGAAACACTTCAGTCGGCGCCTGATGTGTGCATGAGTGTATTTTGCAGATAGTTGAAATAGTAATTCCTTTTGTTCTAAATGAGCAGTAGTTGTAGAATTAGAGGCCTAACACATATGACAAACTAAATAGTTCTAACACTCCCATCCAGTGGAATGTCTGGAGCGCACACGAGACTAGTGCCTTGCTACGAAATTGAAAGGCTGAGAGCTGGAAGCACAGTGATTGCGATGCCTAGCTTTGAGATGCATATCAAAACCAAGAGATAGAGGGATTAGAAGAAGAGAGGAGATGAAAGAGCCACGAGAAAAGGACAGAGTGGCATTGAGGTGGAATGTGACAAGTCACTCGATCACCGGTTCGAGACCATCTTCCCAAGTAACCTGGATCGTAGGCCACTTGGTGCGTAGACATCGGTCCAGTGTAGTCAATCTGGTAGGAGGGCTCTCTTCCATGGGGTCCATGATTTTTGCAATGCCATATCTATACATTACCTGCCAACAAAAATTATATTTTAATCAGACTGACAGTACTTCAAGTGCATCAAAAAGTAGGTGAACGATTCGCCAAAGTACTGAAGCGATGAAAGATTTACCTTATCCCTGGGTTGGCCGACGGGCAGTCCATTAAAGTGCAGAACTTGAAATTCAGAGATGATATCGCCTCGACGCCTTATTTCATCAGAATAGTAGTAGTCGAAGAAAGGCTTTCGCAGAATTATTTGCATTCCATCTGGGTCCATAGTTGTTTTAGCCACCCGAATACTAGTCGAAACAGAAACAGAGAAATCTTTACATCTAAACAATGGTAACGAAAGCATTTTGCCCCAAAAATGAATGAGTTGAGAAACAAAAGCAACAACTGTATCATAATCTAATACAAATCCACTCATTCCTAAGTATTGCGACTTCAAGGTAAGGCATTCATCTGCTACAAAAACCAAGAGAAACCATTTAAAGTTAAGCAAGCACTTTAGTTCGTAAAAACTACACACAACACACGTACTAAACTTTTTAAAATGACGTTTGCCTATTTACAAAATGAACAAATAGACTATCCGAACGCCTATTGCCACACAGTGCGATGCTCCTAGAAGTATCATGGTCCGAAAAGAAGTATAAACTAAACCTTTGGCCTATCGTAATGTCTAGAAAGAGGCAATAGTACAGAGGTAACGATAACGAAAAGTAGCCCGGATCACAAGAATGAGCAGAAAGTCACCTTTAACACTAACGAATGGTAGAAGAAATTGTATACTGGGACTCACGGCTGCTCATGCACAAGGAGAGTGAACTCGACGGCATAAGAGAGAAATCAACTGTGCATATCAACAGCAATGAGGATGAATGGTTGTTAAAATTCACACTGAGGCTCACCTTGCTTCGTCATTAGGCAATCTCAATAGGCCAAGTAGCTGTTCGTATTTTTCGTAAGTCAGAAACCCAGCGTCGGAACTTTCACAAAGGTTTTCAAATTCGCGTTCCGCTTGCCACAAGCTGGATTTTGGTATTGAACCATCCCGTCCTGTCTGTTCTGATTGAAGAAGGGACCCAATGGGCTCCACACTCACAAGTTCAACACACGGTGAAGCCAGTACAGTGAAATGACTTTCAGAACCAATGATCCATATGGGGGTGGATGGGTTCTTTAAAAACCAACCAACTTCACAATAGCGCAGGGACTCCATGATTGTCAGAAAACCTGTTTTTGGCTGCTCGGTAATACCCTGCATGCCTATCAATTAGCAAGCAATTTACGTTCCTCTGTGCTGATCCACGAAATTCAGTTATTTAAAGCTAGCACACACATAAACTATGTATTATTTGCTCGAAACAAAAATACAAAGAGAGCGAACGATAGATTATACACAATAGATAGCTTACAAAAGCCCGAGAGGTCGCGTTTGCCATCGAAAAGATATGGTGAAGATTGTCCAGTCAGAAGAAGGTTCAAGAGACACTGGCTGGCATTGCCAAAGTTAGAATCGATTAGGGTTTCTGTTTCGCCGATCATTCCATTTTTGACATTTTCCAACCCGTGTGTCACAAGAATGGAATAGAGGAAGCACAAAATGCCAAATTCTGATTCAAACGCAGGGATGAGGGAAAGAATCGATGCGTGCAAATCTTCCTCAGTGTCCACAGCAGTTAAACTAGACATGGATGGGTTTGGAACAATATTCATCCTTACAATGCCCTGATTAAGTCAGTCAATGTATGAATCAAATAACACTAACCAAATCCTGACTGTAAATGTATACTGAAATAAATTTGAAGATGCTTTCGCAAAATAATGGTATCGCGGTGATAGTGAGGAAGAAAATTCTGGGATTAATTACCTTAGACCTGAAATAAAGCGTTGAAATCCGGACCTGATTGGGAAAATTTCTAATAAGTACAAAAATAGTCAAGCGATTTTTTTTCAAACCCTCAGATGATCCAGCGCTTACGTCAGATGAATCCCAATGGAAAATGCTGTAATTTGAATGGTTCCGATTAGTCGACACAGTAATAAAAATTTCCAATAAAGCGTTGGTTAAAAGATCCAAATTGCTTGACTCTAATAATAATAGTAATAAAGAAGAAAGCTACCCGAATGAACTGGGATAGGGTGTTCTGTCGAGAAAAGAACTTGGCGCAAAATCCCGGCTTGGACAGCAGCGATGACAGCACACGGCCCACTATCTATTTGAAGAAGTGCGGTCTGTTCATATTCACTAAACTGGAAACCTTAAGCAAAACAATGACGTTGGAATCACACACCACCTTGACACCATCGCCTAAAGTTCTCATCGGATGGCTCCGAGGTACCCCAAACGAGCAGATTAACACCAGCAACCTCAGGCAACGTGAAAACCATCGAGAAATAGCATCATAAAACCCAACTACTCATTGGCCAATGATTAGTCCAATAGTCTTCTAGCAAAGCATGGTTGAAGGACAACTGTATGTCAGACATTTTAAATGTGCAGGCCTTCATAAAAATAAACAGTGTACTGTAAAGATGAACACAAAAAACAAGCGCAAACGCCGAACATTATAACAATGCGCATCTAAAAGCACTAGTCAGGTATTAGTAAAATTAAGTTTATCATCTCAAAGCACTAGTAACAGAGGACCAAGGAAAATTTTGCATCAAATCCACACCATGCAGAGTATAAGTTTTAGAGAATCTGTTCACGTAACCCAAAGCGAGATGTATAAAGTGCTCCTATTTGGTGGAAAGTTGGAAGAAAATTTCAAAATTGTGGTCATGGAGTGTAAGGACGACTCCTTCAGGTTGTTGTAGGCATTCTTTTCTCCCCCTTCTATTTACTCGATAAGCTTGCAGCTTTTAAGTGTTACATGAAGCCGTAGTGATTACATAATCTGAATACGGTTTTCTAACAAAATTGTGCGGGAACGTACAAAAAGGAGTTCAGCGCCCTGAGATTTCCCACTAAGCAGAAGAAGGCATTAATTTGAGCTGATTAGATTTCTTCTGTGGAAAGGAGAAGAGATCATGCGTACTAAAATAATCACTAAACAGTAGCTGTTACATAATTATGGTTTTATGCCGTGCAGAGCATATAAGCTACATAGATGTGCTGTGTAGGTTAAGCAAGAGTTCATTTTTAGCACAATGCAAGCAGGTACGAATGAATCCATCTCAAGCCGCGAATAAGCCTTCATGTTTGGTTCCCTTGCAGTTCATCCTTTCATCCTTTGCACTGCAATGTAAAATAAACATCCCGAAAATCCCAGACCCTTTTAACGTTTCCCGAGTTAAAATACCAACATATATAATCCAATACGAGTCATGGAAGCAGATCCATTAAAATAAATTAAGAACTTTAAGTGGCATTAGTGTAGTATATAGGATAATGTGCTTAATTTGCCCTTGTAGGGTTGAGGCGGTTGGTCAAATCGGACACGAAACCCGTACTTGAATAACACGGGTTCCTTCCGCTAACTGACGCCAGATCAATGCCTTACTAATACTTATACCTCCTCCTTTTTTGTTAAGGATGCCTAACGAACCCTCTCCAAGCACTCATTTTTATGAAACCAAAGGTTCAAGAATCTGAGGGTGAGTTAAGGTCTTACAATTAGAACTTAGCACTAATCGATAATCTGGCCCTTAAAGGTCTTTCTGGGCACAGTATCAAGCATTCGACTTCTCACTTCAGCTTCTTAATCGTTCTCTTCCGTTCCACTCTTAGCGGTCCTCACAATAAATGATCAGAACGTTGGCAATTTTTTGACTGAATCTGTGTCTAAGTATGTTAGTAGCATAGTAGTGGGCAAGGGTGGCTTTGGTCCTGTTACCTTTTTAATTACGTTTGAATTAGTTTAATTAGTGCCAACAATAGCGGTCTGAGAAGTCCACTTTAGGACTTGACCAAACAGGTGTCTATAGGCAAAAATTGTAGACGTTGTGCTGTAGCACGCAACTTGAATGAGCACTGCGGTTAAGAAAATCGACTTCCACGCATGAAAATAGTAAAGGAACAAAGTGTTACGGCTGTGTATGTTAGTTTTTGAATCGAACTCAATGGGAGAGAGATCTGAACTCATTTCGAACGCCGTTTACTGAAGTATGAGAATTTATTTTAGCACTAGTCTAAATATTTCTAATGCGCCGGTAAGACCTCTTAGCCTACCCTTAAGAATCTGAACCTCTAGCATTATAAGGGGATTGCTTAAAGAGTGTGCGTAAGGCATCCTTTGTAGAATAGAAAGGGATGTATGTGTGAGTAAGACTACGACCCGAGTTGCTCTCCTCTTGGGTTCTCACGTTCTTCAAGCGTGAATTTCGTGCTCGAAGTGACCAATCACCTCTCCTCTATAAGAGCAACTTAAACACGTTAGTATATATGTTACAGTGCCTTTTAGTCTTTTCCTCTTTCCTATCTAGTACGCCCTATCAAGTCCTCGACAAGCACTACTTCGTCTTAGTACTCCAAGATGCGGAACAGAAGAAAGGTGAAGAGGGAGCTACAATTATCACGCCTATCGCATTTATGAGTACCTTAATTTGCTAAACTAGTCTTGGATTTAGGGACCCATTGGGATGGATAGATGGTAATCGATGCCAAGCCCATTTCTCCATTTTGTGCACAAAATATTATTAATTATGACGGGGGCTTTAGTTTTCGTCTTGCCTTTGTAAACGTAGGCTGGCCTTGGAGTCAGGACAAGGTCCAGCTGCTTATTATTCTACTAGAATTTGTGCGTTCGGTCCAACTCAATGTCATCATCTATTCAGTGAGAAGTATTGTGGCTCTTCCATCACCAAACTTTAAAGTAAGCCAACTTATGTAGGCGTAAACACCGGAGAAAACATTGTGACCCCATGCTCCACCCTACTGTAAATTTAAAGGCATAATACTTGGGCCGAGTGCATGCATTTTTGGGACGCAAATAAAAGGAAAAATGGGTTTTAGCATGAATTGAATTTCGGTCATTAAGGTCCTTGCAAACAGTACTGATAGGAAGATAAACGAACTATAAAAACCATGCATTGATGTTGAGAGGCTCGTTAGCACGGGCTTGGCCAAGATAAATCCACCCGGCTGATAGCCAACTAGGTGCCGGCAGCTGTAACTGAGATTCAAGAATGTGCCTTGGCATTCAAAACTTACTTAGTCTTAACAATGTTTAACAATTTTTGGGTATCTTAATATCGTTGCCTGTTTTGCACAAACAGTCCCTTAACTCCTTTGCGAAAATTCAGAGCTCAAAATATTGCACAAAATGTTAGCGAAACATTGGGTGCTCTATACTTAATCTTTGAATTATTGGCGAAAGAGTCCTTGCAAAGCTTGAGAATACGTTGCGTTTCGTTTTACTGACCTCCGGCGCGTCACTTGTATTGGCTGTGAGCGTGAATCTCATCTAATGGCGCCTACCAAGCAGCAGTCCCAGAAGGGAGCCAAGAAAGGCGGGAAGAAGAAGACGTACGTACTTGCATTCTTGATAATTTTGGCTATTCTAGAACTGATCCTTTTACTAAGAAAGAGTGGTATGAGTTAAGAGCTCCATCGATGTTTTCTAATCGAACATGTGCTCGCACATTAATTACGCGCACTCAGGGCACCAAAATTGCGAGTGAGGGTTTGAAAGGTCGGGTTATCCAGCTGAGTCTCGGAGATTTGAGTGACAAGACGCAGGACATATTCAGGAAGTTCAAGCTGCAGATTGAGGACGTTCAAGGGCGCCACTGTCTAACAAACTTCCATGGTATGGATCTTACTCGTGATAAGCTCTGTGGAATGGTTCTGAAGTGGCAATCAACGATTGAGGCGCATGTTGATGTCAAAACCACAGATGGTTATACCCTCCGATTCTTTGTAATAGCTTTCACGAAGAAGCAGGAGGACCAAAAGTCACATGCCTATGCGCAGACTACGCGTATAAAGAAGCTTCGGGCCAAGATTGTGGAAGTTGTTCAGCGCGAAGTAGCCAGGTGCGATTTGAAGAGCGTCGTTCAAAAACTGTAAGTTGGCTAGCTTGCTGACGTCATTTTAGTATTCCTGACTCGATCGGTCAGGACGCAATGCATGAAGCGTCAGCGATTTTCCCGCTAAGTGGGGCCTTCGTCCGCAAAGTTAAAGTCCTTAAGAAGCCAAAACTGGACCGTATGTCTGTTTTGCTTTAAGTAAGTTCTTTTAGTTGCTCGGATACTTGAACTCCACAACGAAGGGAAGGTGAACGAGTTCGGTGAAGGTGTAGCTCGGCCGGCTCATTACGAGCCTCCAGTTGTTGATAGTGTTTAACTTAAGTAAACCGTGCTGGAAGAGGTGGTACGCCTTTTTTTCTAAATCTGTGTTGGAGGCGTTTTGTTATTGCTCGTTAACTGTGGTTCCCACACCCACATATCCACCAGTTTTTCGGACTTCATAAGGTATTTAACTGTCAATATCTGTGATAAATTTTAATGTTCGAGACCCTCTGCACCTTCTTCGATGGTGAGAAGGGATGGGCGGTTTCAAGCGGTGTAATTCCAATAAAAAATGGAGGTTGGGATTAGTTGCAGACATCCGGCTGGCATGTTGTGTGGTGGTGGTCTGTTTCTCCTGGGGTGCGTTGCAGTCCGTGCTGGAGCTTTTGTTACTCTGTGACTGGATCCAAAGCCCTCAAAGTATCCGCGCCTACGGTTCCCTTCTCAGACTCCAGGATTTGGCGTTAATGTGGTTACTTACTGGGTCTCCATTTGTTGCTCCTGCAACTGTCAATTCGTCTGACTTGGGCAAGCTTCTAATTTCTTCCAGGCGATTCAATGTCTCTCCCTCCGCTTGGCGAGTGATTACGATAGGGTGTACTCTGGCCGCACGGAATCCCGCTCGTAGCCGTAACTTTCGCATGCACTCGCTTGCTTCTTTAATTGCATCGTGGGGGTTGCGACGTCGTAGCATTGCGTTCTCGTAGGTGGTCAAGCCTCTACAGGCTAGAACAGGAGATGGGCCTAGATGCTGTTTCGGCCATGCCAGCACTCATGCTAAAACTTGAACTAGATAGTGACAGGGGGATCCAATAGGAGGAATTGGGAGTGTCTTCAAGATGGGTTAGGCGGATTGCTCACATTAGAGCTAATTAGCTTTAGTTCTCATGTTTTATTAGCGTCCCGAGTCACAGGGGATTCATACGCTTGGCATACGGTAGTTGGATCATTGCTTACTGGGTTTCAAAGGTAGTTTATCTCCTCACCGTGGACCTTTGCGAAGTTAAACTCTTAGCTTGGACATTTTTCAGAGTTTTTATTTTTGATAGCATCGTGCTAAAACGCATTCTTATTAGTTTAAGTTGGTTCCTTCGTGAAGAGCAACAAGTACTGTGAGTCCTACAGTGAAGGAAATCGAAAACTTTACGTTCACTACGTCAGTTCAAAGTCAAATACTGCTAGAGATTTGGAATAAACAACTTTGCTAACCACCAATTTCCTCCTCAGAATGGAGACATTCTAAAAAATCACTCACAAAGGTATGCATGGAAGGCAACCAAATGCAGAAGAAATGCCAGGAGGATAAGTTCACACACACTTGATGCGCCTATCCAAATGGCAAATACCGCCATGGGTACCTCAAAGGTGAACATATGTCCCGGTTGCAAATTCCTGTCTAAATTTTAAAGAAGACTTCAGGTCAATCTCGTATTGCATAGTGAAGGCGGACGTTGTGAACAAAAACTGCGTCGACAGCTAAACAGTGGCCAATCCGTGCATGTGGAGAAGGTTAGAGCAGCTGGTAAAATCCAAATCTGTGAGGCTGCCTGGTGGGTGGACGAAGTTTGACGCTGCGGTTTCGCGTATGGCATGACAAATCTCAATTTCGTATGCAAAAGTTAGAATCCAGTTTCATTTTTACTAATAGCTTAGCGCGTCTGGAAAGTTAAAGAAGTAAGACAGAGAATGACGCATAGTCATGTAAATATAGAAGTGATCCTGGATTAAAGAATGGAAGTCAATGTCGAAATGAAATTCATCAAACTTCAAAATTTGAGTATAGTTTGATTTGTTATTTCGTATCATCAAACATTAGGTCAAGGTGAAACGACATTTCTAACCAAATATGGCGCATAAGAATTGATATGATGGATTCAAAAAGTGTAGAGGCTGGCTTTGATGGGAAAGTTGTTTACCGTGGTACTGTCGCATTCCGACGAAACATAACGCGATTGATACACACACCGATGTTATCAAGCTTACAGCACCGAAAGAGATTGATCCAATGAAGCAGCTGAAATGTATAAATAGTCATTAAAGTCAGTCGAGGTGCCTAATATGTCCCATCCTTGGGATAGTGGTAATAAAAGAGAGTGCACTGTCGTCCTCATGTACATGCACATTGTTAGTAATTTAGTGTTTTATTCATTTGTCGTGACATGCTAGTGCACATCGAAAGAGACGTAGGGGAAATATGGTCTAGAAGTTGAGCAAAAGCTGGGATTTATTTTACTTGACGGTCTCAATCTCGACAAAGTGGAGGACGTTTGAAATTTCAGAGAGAAGCAGCACAAAGGTCAAATGTAGGAAATGGGCGAAGTGGACATCTTTATAAAGCGCTTAATAAATCGGTGAGGTAAAAAATCACATCAAAACGTGGAAACTTTAGGAGATGCGCCGTTTTAAGGAGCCACATAAAACTTTAAAAACATTACATATCCTGTACCAAAACATATCTTCCATTATGGCTGTAGGCGGGGAGGAGTTAGCGGGACAGGGTTGGTGGGGAAGATGAGAAGAGAGAGTGAAAGGAGGATAAACTAGTGCGTAGGTGTGAGGGTTCAGTCGAGTGGTTAGTTTGACGATGTGCTACCATCGGGAGGAGGAGTCGACTAACATCTGCTAATGACTGGATTTGCGTTACTTGTAGGTGTTTGCGGAGCGTGCAATGCCTTGGATTTCCGTACTCATGCCTATCTTTGTCGGTGCGTCAGTGTTTGGGAGCATCAATGGGGAGGCGATGTCGATGTCCCGGTGGGTTGCCGTGCCCAATAGGCGTCTTATCTTTTGTCAATTGGGATTACTTTGGAGGTGGTTGCTATTAACCGAATTCTGCTTATGCTCCATTCTACAAACTGCTCTCCTCTTTTCGCCAGGCCTCCTGATCCTGTCTGATACTAAATGCGCCAAACTGTTTCTCATAAACTCCACTTCCTTCTTCTAAAGCAACTTCCATATTCGCAGCGATTTTAACGAACTGGCAAGGTGTGTCGTGAAAAAAATCAAAGAACCTCCTCATTTTTTTTTTGTATATTCTGCCAAAATCGACACCTTAAGCCTCATGCACAGGCTCATTTTGGCTCTTCTTTTCCTCCTCTACTGCCATCAATTGTGTGAGTAGTAAAAATATCCCAATTGGATAAAAGTCAACCGCCTTGATTGATGAGGAAAAATCTCGTTGAGGAAACATAACTTTCGTCTGTTCACTCGTACGGTACGCAAAAACAATTGCCAGTGCTTCAGTTTACTCTGCAAAGTGCTTTTGAAATTTCATGTGTTATCCGTGTAACTTAGATCCGTTCTTTTGACTTCAAAATACACTGGTAATCGAATCGTTGAGAACATTGTTTCTCGGTGTTTTATCTTAATCAATTCTGCTGCCCCTTAAAGTCCATTAAGGTTAAGCTTTTTTATGCCTGAAGACCATCTATTAAACAAATATTCATATTTTTATTTTTTTGAAACCTACATAATTAGCAACGAGCCTATATTCTTAAGGAAATGTACCCTTATCCTAACATCTTTGTTTCCCCTCCCAGTCACATTACACTTACAAGGAGTAATGGATAAATTCCGAGATGATCTTCCACACAGCAGCAGGTGAACTACCCACCAAACTCGAATTGCTCCTGATTTGGTGGCAAACACCGAAGTTCAATCTACACCTATCTTCTCGGAACTTCATTCGTATTTCAATTCTATGAGGTTCCATAAGACCAAATACTTAAAGGTAAACGCATCAGATGACGGCTTTGTAGTCGCTAATTTACACAACCACTTTGAGCGCAAATTGCGTCTAAAAGTGTTTAAAGCTAATTTGTACAACCACGAAAAATGTTTCAACATGAAATGATCAAAGGATACCGATTTTCACAATAAAAGTGCCATATGACTTGCTTTCGTACTTTTGGAGGAGTGCCCGTTCAGTGGTCTACTTACGGAATGTGCTGAGGTGTACACTCCTTTCCTTATTGCATGCGATGGTGACCATTTCGGCATTGGACACAGAACTGTATATGCTTGGATAATTTTGGGGTCGTAGATTTCCACATTTCAAAATACAAAACTACACATTACCTTCTGCTGTGCCAAATGCTAATTGTTTATAAAGTGAGAATGCTGAAGCTCTTATGATTTTCGATCCTCGAGGGGACGCGAAGAGGTAAATAAACGTTCCTGTGTTAACTGGAAAGTGTAGCTCTTGTTGTTCAACACCAAATGACCACTTTCAGTGTGGTAACAACAGCTTAAAAAATAATGGAAAATGCTAGGGTGAGGGGACATTTACCGATAATTCCTTGCTCCGATGCAGGTGTTTAGCCAGCAGCAATGGTGGTCGAATTTCAAAACACATTTGTTACACGTTTTGCAATGCTTCGTTCTTTGGTCCGTGCTTAGAAGGTGAGAAAGAAAAAGTGAAGGTGAGATCATGAAAGCTTACTCAATGTCGATGCGAAAGGATAGGTTGGGTTAATGCCAGTTTATCGCTTGAGAATTTATGTGAATCGAAATAATGCTTCCAACCCTCTTTTAGATGAATAACTGCCTACATGATTGCCGTAACGTGCTCATAATGATAGAAATTGTTGTTAGCATAGTTGAATTGTTCGATTTTATTTTGTTACTCTCTGCAGGAATTGCATCTCCTCAACACTCTAAGTGCAAAGGTCGTGACTTCAAAGACACACTAGCTGACTGATAGATTTGCATCAACAGTCTTCAAAAATAAAATTTTGGAACGTGATCAGAAGCGGGATAGAGGCCCGCCTGAGGAAGCACTGAAATCAACAGGTAGAAAATAGGAGATTCGGCTAAACTCACACTTTAATTCTGCATACGTTGCAATAAAGGTTTTCAATTACACGTTGATGCTGGTCCTGGTCGAATTCGGGTAGGATGCCAGAGGACTTCTGCAATCGCAAAAGGCGCTCCGAGGGGTCGATCGTTGCTGTTGTCACGATGAATGCGAAGGTGGTCAAGTGCACAATGACGATGAACTTTTGTAAGGTGCAAAAATGTCATTTAGACTTTTAAAAATGGGCGTAGAGCAAGCATAAGGTAGCGATAGATCACATTGTTATGAAAAGGATTTTCACATGTAGTGGGAGGGAGAGTAAGGTGAGTTAAAAGGAGCTTTAGGGAAGAGGGTGACTCTGAACGCGCAAAGGCGAGTAGTCTAAACAATCCCAAGCCAATTCGATTGGAAGAAAAGTGACAAATGGGTGGCAAGGGGTACCCCATGTTAGGTGTCATTTCGATTAAGTAGTTCAAAATTACTGAAAGGTCGCATTTAATCGTGATGTCTTTCCATCCACTTGAATTTGGGGCCCGAACAATTCGGAGGGAAACAGCCTAGAAATTTATTCATCCACAGTAATGCTAGGAACTGATGTATGCCACTTTGATTCTCCCTTTACACAGCGACAATCCAAATTTGCACATTTCTGTAAAGCTATTACATCTTACGCATCATTAAACACTAAGCAGATTACGATCTTTGCGTCGGTTACATCAACCAACGGTGCTTTCAAATGGAAAATTCTGCGGCACTGAGAAATAAGCGGAATGTCTGCACTTTCCAGGCAAACAAACAAAACGCACCAAGGTAAATGAGCCCATCCAGTCTAGGCTGATGTTAGTCCATTTGATACCGTAGAAATTTACAAGTAGTAGCAATGAAGCAGACCAAAAGGAAAATGAAAACGCTGAGACGGGACTGGACCATCCATTGACCCGCCTCCCTTTGGGTGGATTGAACGCAATCGAAACCTTTGGGTTGGGATGCAGAACTCTCATTAGCAATGCCTCAATGAACTCATTTCGTAGTTGGCTAGATAGTTGAACCGATTGACTCTTCTTTACTGAGCCATTTTAAAGCATTATGGAAGTCCTGATGATGTTGGCAGAAATAGACAAAACAGACTAAATTTTAATGTAACAACATGTGTATCAAAACAATGCTCAGAAGTCCACGATAAATAATAAGCAAATGCTAGGTTAGCTGCAAGTAAAATAATAATTTTCTGTTGATAACCACACGATTAGGAAGTGAACTTTGTAGATAATCCTCAATGTGACTCGAATAAAAGCTCAAGAGGAAGTAGCTATTGATCTGACAACATAAAAATTCAAACTGCTCAATGGTGTCATGCTGAGTGAAAGGACATGGAGTGAGAATGTCAAAAATAAGCACAAAACTGGGCGAACCAACTGCCAAGATGAAAGACAAAAATGATGGCAGCATTATGGTTTTTCAGTAATTGGTCAATCATCAACAAGCGTTTTAGTAAACAACCAAGTGGGGTAAGCAAATACGTTGTCAGGGAGGAAGGGGGGAGAGAGAGAGTTCTTAAAAATGTCCAACGAACCCCAATATCCCAAGCAAGCTGGCCGCATTGTCTTACAAAATTAAAGAAACGGTATTCAAAACCACGAATTCAAAGCTATTATTATTCAGCTAGCGTAATATTCTATAACTTCATTGAATAATGAGGAGAGCCAAACGCAAAATAAGGTGGCCCGTAGATTTGCGGAATTCCATCCACCTACTTGCATGTCCCCTAGATTATTTCATCTGGCGACTCCACCATAATTTGGACATAAGGTGGCCTTTCCATCGAGTCAGAGGGTCAGGAAAATAACTGACTAATTGCGCGGCCACTCGGCCTCATTGAGTTTCTTCTCCAGCCTACCAACAATCGACCGCCCGCATCTCTAATCACAAAAATATAGGTGTTCTACGAAAACACCCACGGGACATCCATGCCAGCCATCTCGACTTCGTGTAACTTAAGCGATGACAATTCGAAGCATTGATATCCCACATCAGTAATTTCACTAAATTTTGGGCTAAGAATTTGATGAGCATCACAAGTGTTCATAGCCATTCGAAAAAATGGTTGGCTAAAAGTTGTAGTCATGAATCAGAGAACCAGGATTGGACGCGTTTCCCTAAAAATGGAGTTTAACACCTCTTTCCCGTGCCACTTCGCTTTCACTTCAGATCTGCGGAACCACACTTATTTGTTTTCGACGAGGCGGTGGAGGTATAATGAGTCAATACAGTCGGGATTTCATGCATGTACAGTAAGAAGTTTCATCCCAAAAGTTCCCTTTGTGGTTGCAGCTGCCACTTGTTGCTGGTATCTTTCTTGCACAACACAACCGACGAATTAAAAGTGAAACAAAGAAGATGCATGTTAAGTTAGACAACCATTGTGCTCGACGATTGAAGGCTGATACTTACACACTTTGAAATGCATTTAAGAATATCAAACTATGATCACCAGTCATTTATGTCGATAAAAGAGCATGTACTGTAAATGAGGATGCCCTAAGTTACGTACCGCTTTAAGCAGTTTCTAAGTAATTTTTTCCCAAATTCTATCAAAATAAGGTACTCTTTCCTACATCATTTTTTCTATTGTCGCCTTGGCGTTGAAGCTGATTTTAAGGGCACGGGAGATCTTGTCAATAAATGCACACACGAGAACATTCCTGACGCTTCCCCGTTTGATTTTACCCACACAGTTGCCTATCTTCTTTCCTATTCTTTTCCTGGGATGCGACCTCTTCATTCTTGTGCTGACTATCTACCAACAGCCCCGTGAGTCGCTCTCCAATGTAGTTCTCATGTTGGCGGCGGTTCCCATCTACTGATTGGGTGTTTTGGTAAAAAAGATGAACGAATGTCTGCATTTGACGTCTTTAGACCTATGTGGACACTCATTTTGCCCCTCCTTATCCCTTCCTTTCGCAGATAATGGGATTGTCCGCTAGCGGATGTGCAGCTAATGTAATTCGTGAAGACGTCCTACATAAGGGAAAAGCCAAAAAAACTATTTCTAACAAATCGATGTAATACTTGTTTATTCAACCGTCTGCATGGGGGCGATTGCTTTGACAGTCATCAATCTTCAGCTGGATGGGACTGCAATACTTTGTTCTCTTGGGTGCATGGCGGTGATTAAGCTTCTGACAGATGCCGGCCTTAAAGCCACACCTCGGCTCAACTTCTGCCCTTTCTGCATAGATGTAAATGTTCGGCAAAACTTATGCCTTCGCCTACGTAATGGGAAGTCAGGGACGCCATATGCCCAAACTTCAAAACATGCCAGCATCTCACTTCATCCTGTCTGTTCGAATATATGTGTTTTTAAAAGAATTCATAAGCGTGATTAGACCGACAAAACTCTAATTGGATTAAGCTAACTAAATGTATCTTTTGGAGCATTCATGGAACATATTACAAAAATGGTATTTCATACCGGCATGACAGGAGAGGGAAGTATGCATAAACTCTGTACTTGAGTAGCCAAATGACGCTACTACCATCTCACCCCAGGCATCTCCATCCCATGTTACCATGTTGCTCTTCTTTCTCAGTTCTAAGGCCAAACAATCCTCACCTGCAAGCAAACAGCTTCTCAAGAAAAAAAAACCAATGATGAATTACGAATAATCGAAAGGAAGCGATTACAAGCATAATAAGACTAAAACACACTCAACAATGTGTCACATGTTAGCTCTCATTGAAACGCATATTTTGAATTGTAATTTTTTCCGCATAAGGGGAACGCGTGGAATCAAATCGAATACCATGTTAGAAAGGTATGCAGGGTGATTCTCTCCTCCATCATTCATGCATGGGCCTTCACCTGCAGCTTTTACTCGTTAAATTCTTAGCGGATAACAATCAGGCCAGTAAAAAGGCAAAACATAATTGTCGTTGAGGTATGATTGATTCTAAGCAAAATGCAATCGTACAACATTGATTTTAACCTTTAAAGCCCATATCATTAACATATATTAGATAATGTGGAAGAAGGAAATAAGTAACTTCGTAGTTGACAAGTATAATAAATTTTTAAATTTACTTCCCTAAAGTATGTAGCCAAAATTAAAACATTTTAGACCGTATTATATAAAAAATTTGAATTTTATTAGAGTGAAAACGTTTCTTCTAAGCATAATTTGTAAAATGTAGGGCACTTGATTATTTTGTTTTATCAGGCTATCATAATCATAAAATCGGGTTTACAGATAAATCAGTGTCAGTGACCCACGCGGAAATTGGTGGGTTTGGAAATGGCTGGTGAGATTTGGCAGCCTGAGGTGTCAACGTCTGACGATGGAGACGAACGAGAGGCAGTGAAGATGAAGAAAGAGATCGGTATACTGCAGGCAGTCAGCATCATCTTCGGTGTTATTGTGGGATCCGGTATATTTGTGTCGCCTGTAGGCGTTTTGCGGTATTCCAACTCGGTGGGCCTTTCGCTAATCATGTGGATAGTACCAGGTCTCTTCAGTATGCTTGGTGCCCTAGTGTACGCTGAATTGGGTGTGCGAATTCAAAAGTCGGGTGGTGAATATGCTTATATCCTCGAGGCATTTGGTGGTCTACCAGCGTTTGTTGTCATGTGGATCACCTTTGTAGTCATTGGTGGTGTCAGCTGCGCTGCCAATTCAATCGTCTTCGCTGAATACATTTTGCAACCAGTTTATCCGGATTGCTCGATTCCCGTCCCTGTTGTTAGCATGATCGCCCTCTGTGGTTTGAGTAAGAGGAAATATATATGTCATGGTGTTTTAGTGCTAATTTGTGCGATAAATTGCTACAAGGTTAAATGGGCTACGAGAGTTGCTGTAATATTCTCCTTCGGCAAGATTGTTGCTCTGTTACTTATCATCGGGTTCGGCATATACTATCTTGCAACAGGTAAATTTCCTTTCTCCCAGGTCATCCGTGTCGTCAATTTTCATGAACTCCCCTTTATCATTGGATAGTTTACTTCCTTAACTGTCCCCGGATTTCGTTAACCAATCTTATGTTTTCTGCTAGGTCATGTAGAGAGTTTTCACAATGCCTTCGAGGGATCGAATACATCTCCCGGCTATCTGGCGCTTGCATTCTACCAGGGCTTCTGGGCATTTTCAGGGTGGTTAGTGCCATCCTCGTATAGAAAATGCATTATTGTTTAGATATTAATTGAGGTTAGGTGTAGTACTTGCCTTTTCTCCCCCATTTTTGGTCTAGTCACGAAAATTCAGTACCAGGTTAGTTTTTGCAGTTCATAATGGCAAAATCTGAACAAATACAGAAAACTTTACAGTTTTTCTTTAAACTATTCAACATTATAGCTCATAACTCGTTCCCAGGGTGACACGAGCTTGCAAATTAC
>UYWX01000043.1:0-77682 GCA_900622495.1 Hydatigera taeniaeformis
GGGCACATAAGCTGAATAGTTTCGATTTGCTATGAGTATTTTGCATTACACTATTAGGGTTACACAGTTGGCCAAATGAACATTTTAATTGGCAGTCTAATGCTTTATTTATTTAATCGTCGCTGTAAAGTTTCCTGCCACGTTCGGTTAGTACATCAGACATTTCTAAAAGATACAGTATGTAAGGAGACAATAAAAACGATTATGTTTCCGTGCTATTCTCGGAAGACTTCCGCATTTTGACTTCTCGTCTCTTCTATTTGCTGTAACATTTAAGTAATGAACATGCATTGCGGCGAATGCAGAGCCTCCCATCCTACATTCAGGCCCCTTGACCTCCGTTTTCAAAAGCGGTTGATTGCTTTGATGGGGTTTTATTGGGCATTTTTACATAGTACGAGGATATGGGTATGGATAGTCTGAAGGTCGAGCGTTGACCAAATGAAAGAAACTTACTTTTCCTTAGCAAAATATTCGCGCTAATTAATCGCTTCTTCCTTGCGAGGACGATTTAACACAGTAGTTTATATTGCAATCACTCTGGAGTTCGTCTTGTTAACCTTCAGGCTTGATCATGACATCGCTTCTGCCATTTCTGTTAAAATGCGAGTATTCGGCCCCCTCTTATGCATTCGAATAACAATAGGAAATCTCAAGGGGCTGTAAATGAACTTTTGCATTCTTTAGTTAAGTCAGTATGCGAACCCTCTTCTCAAGTTCGGAGTCCGTGTTATGGTCTTGTCTCTGGTCCAAAGTTCCTCGTTCCCTTTTCGATCCTTATATACGCCCTATTTAGCCCTTGTAACATTAGCATTATGGAAAGAGATCTCAATTTATTAACTCTACACTTAATAAATTGTTATATATTGGCTAGTTGTCGTACTTGCAAAGGACATAAAAAATCCCGTAAGCCGTACGTGGAAGTGCGCAGCTTATAACGGACCAAAAAATAGCGGAAATTCCAGTGCGATTTAGTTATTGTGATCTGCTAACTTCTGCTACATAATTATGACCTTGTTATACTTGTTCGTACCAATCAAAATTTGGACTTGCTGGTGCAATTGTATTCTTTGAACATTCAAGGCGGTGGTTTATTTTGACATATTTTTGCACGCGGGGGTTATTGTCATAGCAACTGCCCTTGAGTAGTCAGAGCCAAATGGCAATCATAATTCACTAATAATATGGAGGTAACCTGACTGTTTTGTTAGAGAATCGGAAGAATATCATGCAAATACTGAAAGATCTATTAACGTTGACAGAATACAAAATAACCAGTAACACTTAGTTATTTTTAATTTTTATTGTACTGTTGCTACAACTCATAAAAAAGAACTCCATTTTTTGGCGTTATCTCATGGAAAACTTACTGTTGTGTTTGAAGCTGTTTCGAGCGCGTATCGCTCCTTACCGACGTTGACCAATCAAAGAATAAGTATCGTGGGATCTCGTTTATGTCAAAATACTTGCAAGGATGAGCAGCAGGCATAGGGTCTCATTTAGCGAAAAGCTACCCTCCATAGAGGATGTGAAAAATTACATTAGGTCTAGAGAAGAGGACCCAAAGCTAAAGGCTATGTTGGCTTTTACGATATCCAAAGATCGTGAATCAAAATACAATAAAATATTGTAGGCTTTTGGTAATAAGTCCATTTCCAGGCTCTCGCAAGCTAAAGCCCTGAACTCGTTGCGCATGAAACAAGCCAAAATGAAAATGGAAATGGCAACTTCGGATCCTGTGCTCCCGCCATATGTATGGAATCTTAGCCATCATAAAATATATAGATGATGAGTGAAGATCATAGATTGCGAATTGCGTATGAGAAGTTGGTTGAATGCGTCAAATCGAGCGCAATACCGTCCATACATGAGAGCTGGCTGCATAATATTATTTCGAAAATTCCAAAGAAGCTGCGCAGTGGAAAAGAGGCTGAACTTAACCAAGTCCTGGTTGAAGTTCAGGCTAATTTTTTCAATAGCATGCAAAGAAATGTTTTGCAGCAATCACTCAGAGTTCCGCCCATCAAGGCATTAGATGTGGAGGATTTAACTACACCTATATTAGAGCCAACGTAATTGCTTTCTATGATGTTTATGAGGATAGTGGGATGAATTTTGCCAATCCCTGGCACAAGGAATACATTGCTCATCGAATTGAGCTACGAGAACACTTAATGCTTCTTTACCCCCAAATGATCAAGATTCTTGATGTTTGCGACAGATTTTTTGCATCGGTTCAAGTGATAGATGTTGACGCTTTCCGGTATAAATGTTTATGTTTATGTTTATGTCCCTTAGGGAACTGGGGCCCATTGATTTCGACTTCGTCAAGACCAAAGTTCAGGCCGACTGTAGGAATAGTGGTGAATATCTGATGGATAGGTAAGAACTTAGGTCGATTTGAATTTCTAGATGGTTTCCAAAGATTTGTTCAATCTTTGTGGGGAAAGCTCGCATTCCTTTTCTCAAACAGGATAAAATGAACGCATTTTTTAACTCTACTAGTGTATTAATATCGAATAAGGTTGGGCACTTGTAAATTTCGCTTACTTGTTCAGATTAAGCAATTTCTTTTACGAAATCTCGACTTCTGGGTTGACCTCTTCGACGAAGATCACCAAGAAAGGTTGCCCGTTTTGAAAATGTACTTGACTTTTGAGAATCAATGCGTCAAATTCTTTCCCGGCTATGAAGACTTGGAGGAGCTTCTTCTGTCAGTGGCTAAGTACATCTCGGAGTCTATGCCACAGGTGTCATATTCTGCTCAAAAATGAGTTTTACTGTCACTATTAATAATTTTAACTGCCTCACTTAAGGCGCTTTGCGAAAGACTGGTTTGATTTGTTATTTACAAGTAAGCTAAATTGTTTCAGTGGGGGTAAGCTTACGCATCACTCCCCTTCAGATATGAGATGGGTGCTATTGTTTTATACAATCATAAACGAAATGTAATAGAGTTGCAGTAGACAAAACAGCTAATGATGGCGGTCATCTCTTTCGGCTATCCCTAATCGCCTCAGTCACATCTTGGCGGCAGAAATGTCGCGGATTTACGCTCAAAGTTAGGTGTCTTTATTAATTTATGATGTTCGTTATCAATAATCGAGTTCTGAGATCAGTTTTAGCGTTTTTCTGGTGGGTTTATTTGGATTTGCTCAGTGCCAAGCGGCGGCGACTATCGGTTTTGCCTTTAAGCGTGAAACCGGCAAGAGATGCCTAAAATGGCCAGTATCTAAAGGTCGCAACTATTATATTGGTTAACTTTCATCGTTTACAACTATTTTTTTTACTGCCTTAGGTGCCAACGGTGCACTCTATCCTCTATAGATCTGACTCCCCTCGATACATTGACACCAAAATTGCCCCTCACATAATGGAAGTCATACAAATCAGACTAAAGAATGTTGCAAAGTTCTACTTTGAACCAGCAGAACGCTTCTTCCGCCAACACATTGGTAGGTGCTAGGACACCATCGATCCCCAAATTCTAGCTGAACCCTATTCCTACATATTCGACGGTACTGAAGCTAGGCTGGTGGACGACTTCTTAAAAAAGGACCCAGAATTTCGAGACTACCGTGTTGTAGGTTGCTGCTCGATACATTTATTCAAATACTCGTCTGACAAAGTCGATCACATGGCACAAACATTTCTTTCCCTAAAAGTACGTCGCGAAGCTTCACGATCTGGCTCATGACATCAATCACCTCCCGGATGTAGAGTACTTTGATCTAATTCGTTTGGACTGTGAGGATGTTAAAACCGGAATTTCCAAAGAATGCATGCGATTGGCTAACAATCTTCTGGAGACTTTGGCCAATAAACTTCGCCAAGTTAATCGCGAGTGAGTATTTGAGCAAATATCGGCAAATATTTACTGCACCCTTATTTGCATGTGTATACTTTTTGTGCTTTAGTAGACCAGGATGATGTGCATCTTTTTTCGCTGCTTAGGGTTTGCGCAAGCTTTGAGGAAATGCAAACCAAGTGTCGAACCATTCCACAGACAAGCGAAGAATTGATTGAACTCAACTCCTACATGGAGGAAGCACGTTGTCAAGGCATGGTACGAATGGAACAGAAGATCCAGGTCTGTTCAGCACAAATATTTCACCCTTCATACGTCCAAATAATCCTTAAGCTGACTGCTGATCGCTCAACCACATTTACCTATCAAAATGATTAATTGAAGTGGCACTGACTTAAATTAGCATAACGCCAACACCTAGACTGCAGCTGTTGATTTTCTCATTTTAATTATTAGTGGACTCGAGAATACTTAGTTTACCTATTGGATGTGTATGACTTCACACCAGAGGACATAATGACTAACAGTCAGGTGCTTACATGGAAGGCCCGAATAAATCCCGAATTCGATGCTCATGATAAGGCAAGTTTCATCATTTTCTGGTCATGTACGCACGCTTCGCTAGGATGCTGGGATTGAAGGCAGTATTAATAACACTTACTCTCCCTTTTAAAGATGCAAGAAAATATGCGAACTGTGAATGAGCAAAGAATCAATGCAAAACGTGAACAATTGGAGGGTGACTTGAAACGTTTAAGAAATCGCGTGGATGAGTTTAATGACTATGGAGAAGTTGACGCAGAAATGATGGCACAGTACGCTAACGATGTGCGTGTTGTCTTCAAACGGGTTAGTGAGGCTGAGAGCTTGCGTGAATGGATCAACAAGGAAGAGAAACTCTACCAGATTCCCATATCACCATTTTCGGACATTGAAGAGATCAAGGCACTCGCTGAACCATTCCATCGTCTATTCACCAATGTCGTCAAGTACTACAAATCTGAGAGGAGGTTAGAACTGAGTGCTTTAAAGAGCATTTATCAAAAAAATTCTCATGACATGCATTAACTTTAATAAACATTTGAAAATATTCTTGATGATCTACTTATCTCACACACCTAAAGTATGCAACCTTTTCTACATCAGATGGATGTATGGCGAGTTTGATAAATTGGACGCAGAAGCTATTGAGGATGAAGTAGATGAGACGTGGAGGGAGATGTTCCGTTTACAAAAAGTCTTTGATAACCGATTAAAAAAAATGAGAATGGAGGCGGATGAACGGCGGAGGGAGCGAAATGAGCGTCTCCGACGCCGCATGTTAGCAGCAAGCAAAGCAGAGCCGACATCCACACCTGTGGATGAGGAGGCTACAGCTGCAGCGGCGATGGTAGGCGGGGCAATGGAGGATGAGGAGGTTCCCGAAGTTAAACCTCCAGCGGGTCTTAAAACTGTTAACTTTATGCTGGAACGCCTAAAGAAGTTCAAGGTTGGTCCTTTACAACTCCCTTTCGTACAATGTTTTACGCTTGATAATTACGGCTTTTCTAGGACATAGTTCCTGTCATACGGATTCTCTGCAATCCGGGAATCCGTCAGCGACACTGGGATGCCATGTCAGCGATTGCGAATCGGGACTTGACCCCAGATAGCGGTACCTCACTCTCAAAGATGCTTCAAATGAACCTGACACCGTACATGGAGCAATTTGAGGCAATTTCGGTGGGTGCGAGTAAGGAGCATACACTGGAGGTTAATCTGGTGAGGATGCGTGAGGACTGGACAGATGTCTGTTTCACCCTGACGCCCTATCGTGAGCATAACTTCTCAATTCTCGCCTCTGTGGACGACATTCAACAGCAGTTGGATGATCAGATTGTTAAAACGCAAACAATGCGTGGATCACCTTTCATCAAACCGTTCGAGATGCAGCTGAAGGTAGTGTGTAATGTTTTTATGCGGCTAGCTCTGGTGGCCTTCTCTACGTTTAAAATTTGGGTCGATATAAAGTAATTCATTAGGAGAGATTCGCTAGTTCCAACTACTTCCCCTCAACCTTATCTTAAATTGCTTGATCGCTATGCGGAGATTTTTGACTCTACTCAGACTGACGTCCTCATTGGGGTTAATTCGGCTCCTGCTAACTTAACCTTGCGATCATCTTATTTAATCTTGTCTTAGAGTTTTAATTTTAAATTCGTTGACATTTTTCACGCCATAGATGGACATTTCCCTGTAAACCAAATTCAGATTACACCATTTGTATGATTAGCATATTACAAATGCACCTATCTGGAGGCTTTTCATTTCCGTATCCTTTTTTCTCATGTTTTTCTCACTACAGAAATGGGAGGAGCAGTTACTCCGCATTCAGGGCATCATCGACAGTTGGCTGGTGATGCAAGCCAACTGGCTCTACTTGGAGCCAATTTTCAGCTCTGAGGACATTATGCAGCAAATGCCAGAGGAAGGTCGTCTCTTCGTGGCTGTTGATAAAACGTACCGTGATATAATGCGTAATGCGGCTGTGGATACTCACGTACTCAAGGTAATAAGCCTTTTTAAATATATGATTAACCATAACTCTACGTTGCCTAGCCTTGATCGAAGCACTGATGTCTTGGCAAGATTCGGCTTATTCAGTGTCTGGAAATGGTTTCATTGTTGAATCGTGGTAGAATTGAGGGTCTGATTGCGTAGCTGTTTCCCATTTGTCCCTTTTTCTTCTCAAAGGCCACTTCGATGGTCGGTCTATTGGAGCGCATTCGGGAAGGCAACGCCCAGTTTGATCGTATTAATAAGGGTCTCAACGCCTACCTAGACAAGAAGCGTCTTTTCTTCCCTCGATTTTTCTTCCTATCTAACGATGAGATGTTAGAGATCCTCTCAGAAACAAAGGATCCTCAGCGCGTCCAACCACATCTTAAGAAATGCTTTGAGGGCATCGCCAAGTTGGAGTTTGACAAGAATCTTGAAATTAAGGCCATGTTTTCTGGTGAAGGCGAGAAGGTGGTCTTTAGTCAGGTGAGTCTTTTGAGGTGCTTTCATCTATTTTTGTAAACTCGGGCCTGGTGTTGGTCTCTACTTGTGGTTATCAAATTTCACAACCAGCAGGAGTGGTCAAAGTCCCGGTTGCTTCGGTCCATTTGATCGTGGGTAGGATTGAAGAATCACTGATGTTAAATCTTCTGGTGCTTATTTTAAATATGCCTGCAAAATCTATTTTTTTTGCTGTAATTGATCGTCCAGTTGCTTCTTTTGTTACGCCTAGATTCGCAGACATGCTGAAACGCCTTGAAAGATACGTTCGTTTTTGCGTTCCTGATCGTCCACTACTGCACGTAGCCAGATTTTAGGTGTAGTGATAATTAGAGTAGAGTCGAGGCCAAATAAACTGCTGTAGTTATTTGAGAGTATGGCCGACCTTTGTCTCCAGTAGTCAGTTGCCAGGTGTATCTCACCTTACCAGTGTAAATGGTACTTTAGGTCTATGCTTTTCAACCTAGTTGAGAAGTCAGCAGGATCCGATACCATTAGACTTTTCGATGGACCAAGTTATCTTTCACGCCCAACTGGCTAGAGTAGTTGACGAGCTGGTATCATCGTGCTGCAAGTCTACTAAATTCAAAAGAGCACTGTCATCGGCCATAAAACCACATTGCAATTGCACAGTTTGGTGTAGCCTTTCAGAACACTTCGTTGGGTTGACTGTGCATTTTTGTTTTGCAAGGCTTTTCAAGAACTTGTCACTTTGAATTACATTGTTGTCTTGTGATTCTTGCTTATCTCTCAATGTTTTCTTGTCTTGTAGAACATTGACACAGCAATTTGTAGAGGAGCAGTGGAGAAATGGCTCCTGCAAGTTCAGGACGTCATGGTGCTATCAGTGCACGACGTCATTGCCAGTGCAAGAGATGTAAGCAATCAAGTTGTCCCATTGTGTCCTTGATTTTTAAATGCACTAAATTGGTTGAAAATGTTTTTTAATGTTTTGAAGGGCGAAATAAGTGATCCTGGTTACCTCCTTACTTGCATGTTTCAGTCGTTTGTGCTTCGTTTTGCAAGAAAGGTAGCAATTGCCACTTGGAGAGCCTAAAGGTTGGCAGAAAAAAAAGTGGAATTTCTTTCCGTTAACATAATTTCTTGGCAACTGAGCCTTGAGTTTTATTTCTCGAGAGCGAAGAGGACGTTTTGCAGCTTTAGGAACAGTACAGTCTCACGTGTTGAAATGTTGCATTCAATTACAACTGACTATTTCAGGGAGTCTTTTGTAAGAAACCTTAAGACTCCTTGATATTGTCTTCAGCGCTCCTAATAATCCCTCCTCGATAGTATTTTTTGCTATAATCCCATCATAGAAGAGGAAGAATGCCACACTGTGATTTTCTGTCCCAGTGAGATTTGAGGATCTCATGTGACTTGATGACTGGGCCTAGAAACTACTCTCATGGGAGAGAGCTATTTTCAAACACACGCATTTCTAATAAGCTGAATTCAGTACCTCTGAGCTCTTCATTCATGTCAGGCTTACGACAGCGACCTTCGAGATGTGTGGGTGCTGGACTGGCCAGGTCAGGTGGTGCTCTGCGTTTCACAGATATTTTGGACCCTGGAAGTCTCCGAAGCCATCGCATATGGCCAGGCGGAGGGATTGGCAACATACAAGAGGAAGCTGGACTCACAGATCGCTGCAATTGTGCGGCTGGTAAGGGGCAAGCTCTCTACTCAGGAGCGCATAACCCTTGGCGCCCTGGTAGTCATCGACGTCCACGCCAGAGACACAGTGCAAACGATGGTGCAAAACAAGGTGACCGATGAAAATGACTTCCAGTGGCTGTCCCAGCTCAGGTACTACTGGGAGGAGGACAACTGTCTGGTCAGTCGCTCATTTATATCTTAACCCACTGCATTACCTGAGTTGTGCCTGTAAAGACAGTGAAATACTGGAATCGAGACGTTACCGTTTTGTGGTCTTGTGGAAGATCTATATTTCAATGTAGCTCGTGCAAATTATTTCTAAAGATTTTAAGATATGGACTTATTTTGTGATTAGGTTCGTCTAACAAACGCTGTGGTCCCCTATGCCTACGAGTATCTGGGTAATTCTACTCGTCTTGTAATCACTCCTCTAACTGATCGCTGCTATCGAACTCTCATTGGAGCCTACCACCTCCACCTCAACGGAGCTCCCGAGGGTCCAGCTGGGACTGGTAAGACGGAGACCACCAAGGACTTGGCCAAAGCGATAGCTGTTCAGTGTGTTGTCTTCAACTGTTCTGATGGATTGGATTATATCGCTATGGGCAAGGTGAAATTGGCCATTGGAGCCTTCTCTATCTTCTTCTAAGTTCGTATGCCTTACTACATTCACGTTTTCCTGCCAGTTTTTTAAGGGACTTGCTTCATCTGGTGCCTGGGCGTGTTTCGATGAGTTCAACCGAATCGAGCTGGAAGTGCTCTCGGTCATAGCTCAGCAGGTTGGCTTGACCTTTCGATATTTTATTACTCAGTCGTGAAAGACTCGATTGATGTCCATTATTAAAGGATGTTTTCTTTTATTCTCGATTTACCCCAATCAGATGGAAAGACTCTTCAGACATTTTCAAATGTGAAGCTTAACCAATACCTTCCTGATTTTCTATGCCAAAAAATACTAGTTTCCAGAGTTCTTACCTGATTAAAGCAAGTCCTGTGCCTTCTGGACATCCCCAAAGCTCCTCCCGATATATCGCCATAATTGTTGTCCTTAAAAGAAATTAAGACCTTTAGTAAGTTTATTTACTTCGTCACTATGGTTTGGGAATCAATAAACAAGCCTAGACGGGATGTTTGAAGCCTTTGCTGGGTGCGATGCCTTAAAGACTTGCCCTTACTAGAACCCTAAAATTGGGCGGGTATCTTACCTTGCGCGGTGGAACAGATTGTGTCAGTTTCGGCAGCAAACATATTTAGCAAACGCTTATGTTCTATACTGATCAGATTTTGTGCATTATCCGCGCAATCCAAGCCAATCTCGAGACGTTTGAATTCGAGGGGACATTACTCAATCTCAATCCAAACTGCTACGTTTGTATCACTATGAATCCAGGCTACGCTGGACGTTCCGAGTTGCCAGACAACCTGAAGGTAAGTATCTTCTGTCTACATCCTTACCGGCTGTCCTCCCTCCCATTACCACTCCTTTCTGCGCTCTCTCTGTGTAGATCCTTTTCAGGCCAGTGGCAATGATGGTTCCGGACTATGCGATGATAGGCGAGATCTCTCTTTACTCCTATGGTTTCATGGACGCACGCAATTTGGCAGGCAAGATAGTCACCACGTACCGCCTGTGCTCGGAGCAGCTCTCCTCCCAGTCTCACTACGACTACGGTATGCGCGCCGTCAAAGCGGTTTTGCAGGCTGCGGGTAACTTGAAACTTCGGTATCCGGAGGAGAATGAAATGATTCTGGTGAGAGAAACACTTTCATTTTTATTTGTTGATGTCGTAATTCTTTCATTCCTGTAGTGATTGTCCAACTGTCTTTACTTTCAAGGCACACTTCTAGTCAGCGTCTTTCAATGGTGTTAGATAACATTCCTCTAAAAACATTTACTTTCAGTTTCCACATCTGCGGCTATCAATTCTCACTAAAATTGACGTTAATGGGAAATGTCGCTAAATCAGCAGCACTTTTAAAGTGACATTTTATGAACTTCTTTCACCTGACGAGCTCCATTCCTCGTGTATCCAATGCGTTTGTCTATTTTTCGACTCACTCCTGTTTTCCATTTTCTTCTCAACTGCCGATCATACAAGTGTTCCTCTAAGCACTTTCTTCATACCAGTTACTCCCATTAAAAATAGCTTCTGCGTTCGATCATGGATGTGAACGTGCCTAAATTCCTGTCGCACGATATCCCACTCTTTCGTGGCATTATCTCCGATCTCTTCCCCGGTGTCATTCTGCCCGATGCAGACTACTCAGATTTCCTCAAAGAAGCGGTGATGGTGTGTCAACGCAACGGTCTCCAGGCTGTGCCCAATTTTACAGAGAAACTTATACAAACCTACGAAATGATGATTGTTAGACACGGGTAGGTATCATGTCTCATGCACTCAAATTGCTATTTATTTTGTTAATGTTTTCAAGGCCAGGCTAATCAAATCTCAGTGATCCAAGTTAAAACTTTGTTCACCAGACTTCTCGTGAATATTTTACACTGCATAACTGTTAGATTGAATTCAACCACTATTTGAGGCGTACCAGTTCAATTCATTGCTAAACAAATACATTTATGGAGTGGATAGTTTGCTCGATATTTTCTGAGGGAGATGAAAGCTGTCAGTGGCATGAAAGAAATGACAACAGTAAAGTTGGTTCTCACATGTTTTACTTGTCAGTCTTTAAAATCTAGCCCTAAATGGGGTTGAAAGCTTGTTTTTTTGTACCCTTACACGAATAACCTAGGGACTCAATATACGGTTTCATAATTCCCCTCCTTTCCCTTTAACACCTTCAGTTTTATGCTGGTCGGTATGCCTTTGGGAGGCAAAACCAAGATCCTTCACACTCTGGCCGAAGTAATGACTGGTCTCTTTGAAAAGGGCGACACTAACTACGCCAAAGTCTTTTACCGTACCATCAATCCCAAATCCATCACTATGGGGCAGCTCTTTGGCGAGTTTGATCCCGTTTCTCACGAGGTCGTGTCTTTTTCAACAGTATCGGCTGTTATAGACAATTTTTTTTCAAAAAGCAAAACTTTTGGTTACTTTAGTGGACAGATGGTGTTACAGCGAACACGTTCCGTGAGTACGCCAACATGGAACCGCCTGATCGAACATGGGTGATTTTCGATGGACCTATTGATACTCTATGGATTGAGAGCATGAACACTGTCCTGGATGACAACAAGAAGTTATGTCTCATGTCAGGAGAAATTATTCAGATGTCCAAGACTATGAGTCTTATCTTTGAGACCATGGATCTTCTACAGGCATCGGTAGGATATTGTAGCACCTGAATGTTGATATATTTGTTTAACCAGTACAGTCTAGCATACATCAGCTTGTTGAGATTTGGACCTACTTTCTTCTTAAAATGTGGGCAATTTTATTGCTTTAGCCGGCGACAGTGTCTCGCTGTGGTATGATCTACGTGGAACCTATGGCACTGGGATGGCGGCCGCTAGCAACGTCGTGGTTAGACAGCCTTCCCGAATCTATGACTCTTGGTGACGGCAAGAAGGCACTGCAAGACCTATTTGAATGGCTTTTCGATCCTTGCTTGAAATTCATTCACGCCAACTGTCGGCAGTTGATCCCTATCAGCGCAATGTGTAGTATCATGTCTACGCTAGACTTTCTTAGCGCTCTCATTATGGGGCCCGCCAACGCCGAGGGTGCAGTTGACAATCGATACCTCAGGCAATGGACACATGCCTCTTTGCTCTTCAGTGTTGTCTGGGGCATCGGTGGATGTCTGGATGAGAACAGTAGAATCAAGTTTGACGATTTTATTAAACCAATTCTTGGTGGAAAGGTACCGGAGTTGCCCGTACCCCAGAGCATCGGTGGCCGCTGTGATTTTCAAATGCCTGACACCGGGCTGGTCTACGATTACTTCTACGAAGTAATTTGGATTTTGAATCTCCAATAACTCTGAGGCTGAAAAAATTGACCTTCATTCTCTTTTAGTTCAAAAGTCGAGGGAAATGGAAGCATTGGAATGAATTGTCAAGAGGACAGAGTAAATTTGAGGACATGGAGATAAGAGACATAATCGTTCCTACCATGGATACAGCTCGCTACAAATACCTCGTTGACATCTGTTTGACAAGTCGGCAGCCATTGAGTTACATTGGTGTGACGGGTACGGGCAAATCAGCCTATGTTCGGGAGAAACTAATGCGAGACATTGACGAAGAAATCTACCGACCATTCTTTATCAACTTCTCAGCTCAAACCAGTGCCAATCAAGTTCAAGTAGGCTCTGCGATTTCAGTGTTTTATCCAATCCACTAACTATGAAATCACTGACTGATTTTGGTGCTGTTGCTATTTATGTAGATTGTATTTGTATACTTTGTTACCTTTTGCAAGAACCTCAGTGATAAGGTGGCTATTTACTCATTTTCACTATAAAACCATCGAAATTAGGTGTCGAGGCCCTTATAAGTAGGCTACCTCTCTTAAATGCGCCCTCTGAACAAGTTGAAAAAATACAAGTGCTAACGTTTGGAGCAAAGACTTACATTGATTTGCGAAATCACCATTTTTCGTTGATATCTGACCACTCAGTTCCGAACACTTGAAGTTTAGCCTTTCCTATCAACCGAACTTCTTCTTAAGGATATAATCATGTCAAAGTTGGATCGCCGTAGGAAAGGTGTGTACGGCTTACCGTTCGACAAAATTGCAGCATTTTTCATTGATGACCTAAATATGCCTGCTAAAGAGGTTTACGGTGCTCAGCCGCCAATTGAATTGCTGAGAACCTTCATGGACCATGGGTTTTTGTAAGTTTTAACTTTTGCTCCCAGCGCTTCCTTGTTTCCATACTTCTCAGTATTCCAATTTGTAAACATTCTGCGTACGTTTGAGTGGATTGTAAACAAGTGTTAAAGCACTTTTTATTCCCTCTCTTGTCGCTCGCCAGCTACGATCTGGATGACATGTCGAAAATCCAGCTGATCAACCTCTACATCTGTACGGCAATGGGTCCACCAGGTGGTGGTCGCAACGATGTGACCCCGCGGTTCATGCGCCATTTCCATGCCGTCTCCATGGTGCCTTTCAACGATGTAACCCTCACTCGCATTTTCACCACACTTATTCAAACATACCTGCGGGTGGGTTTCTGGTTCTTCTTACCTGCATCAAATCCACTTTCTTTAGGTAGTTCACGGCTAGGTCACTGTTAATTTTTGGACGTAAACACCTTGATAAATGCAGAAATAGCATTCACAATCGTCCAACATTGATGATGAGGCTGCTTTTGCTGTTCTTTGGGTCATATCAATTGGGATCTGGTAGAAATTTTAGTTTTCTCGTGCCATTTAATGCGGTACACAGTATTCATAACCACCAAAATTTACCATTACTGAATCCAACGTCTGTCGCTAAACTCAATAAGCAAAGAATGAGCGTTGAAGACCAAATAAAACTAGCCATAATAAACTACACACAAGTTTTCGGTACTTCTTCCTTGTCTCTCAAATAACAAACCACTAAAACAGTGAGGAAGACCTTTAAAACCTAGTAATCCTCTGATGCGTTTTTTATAATGCATTTCCTACAGCCTTCGGGTTGTCGCAGGAGAATCAGTGTTATAAACAGGGCAAAATCGAGAGATGCGAGGAATTCATGACGTCGGCGCAGCTTCGCACCACCAATAAGGCAGAAAGATCGAGCAGAAGATTATTTGTCTTTCTCGGTTTTCGTTCGATGTACTCAGTGCAAATAACCACTATCATTCCTTATACCGTACTCGTATATCAGATTAAGGTGTCAAAAATGAGCCCAAACATGTTTAGCAGTTTATGCCAACTGTACTAAAACAGAGAAGCATTAAAAGAGATTGACTCCACCTGGCTTCATTTGACATTGGAACTGTTGGTTGTCATAGGCTTGTCATTATTTGTTTGTGCCCAAATTAGGCGCATGAATTCACCTCCGACTACTATGTCCTGGGTAACTCAATGGTTGACGCAACACTTAACGTCTACAAGGCTGCCATTTCAAATTTATTACCGACACCAGCTAAGTCACACTACGTCTTCAATTTGCGTGATTTCAGTCGTGTTATCCTCGGTATTTGCCTTATCAAGAAGGAAGGTGTGAAAGACAAACATACTTTCATTCGTCTATGGGTCCATGAGGTGCTCCGTGTCTTCTACGATCGCCTCACTGACGAAAAGGACCGTTGGTGGCTTGTTGAGTAGGTCTAAGCTGTTTTTTTGTGACAATAAATCGGATATACAGAACCGACTAAAATATATACATTTTATCCTTTAAAGTTTTATCAAGAACACAATTGATACATCTTTCAAGGACAAAGTAAACATGGTGTTCTCCCACCTCCTCGCTAATATCAAGGACGAGGTTGGTTGATTCGCAAATTCGCTTGTAGAATTACCTTATTTAGGTCACCGAAGAGACCTTTAGAAGTCTAATATTTGGTGACTTTATGGACATTGATTCACTGCCCGAAGAGAGGAATTATGAGGAGGTGATGGATATCAACATGATGTATCCCGTTGTGGAGCAGTGTCTTGCAGACTATAACGCCACCCACAAAACAAAAATGGCTCTCGTTATTTTCAGGTTAGTTGGTGATTTTCATTGATGCAGCTCACCTGTTGAAAGGTGTTTGGACCTTTACGCTGGAAACTTGTTTGGGTTACAGGTACGTATTAGAACATTTGGCACGAATTTGTCGTGTTCTTCGCGTGCCTTCTGGAAATGCGCTGTTAATTGGAGTAGGTGGTTCCGGCAGACAGTCGTTGTCACGTTTGGCCTCCGCCATGGCAGGCTACGTCACATTCCAACCAGAGGTCTCAAAGGACTATGGTCTCCAAGAGTGGCGTGAGGATGTCAAGGTGAGGTTCTCCTTCCTTTCAGATGTTCTCTTTTTCAAAGATTTTGCGCTTACAACTTTTATATTTACTTATCTTAAAAGTGTAAACATGATTACCGAAGGACTCGAAGTGGGTCTCAAAAACTAACTAGAGAGCCTATGCGACGTGCACCAAACACTGGGTCTAACTGGCTTGTATGGTAGTTTGCAATCCTAAAATTAGAAAAGGTATTTTTTAATTTGAACTTTAAATTGTTCAAACGGGTGCGCCTTATTTGTTTTGATGTGAACTAAAACGAATCGAAGTTCAAAGTGTATTTTTTGGTCCAGTCCTGTCTTAAAAATGCTGGCGGACGCGGGATGAAGACCGTCTTCCTAATGACTGACATGCAGATAAAGAATGAGGCCTTTCTTGAAGATGTTGACAATCTTCTCAATTCTGGTGAAGTGCCAAACATCTTCACCTCAGAGGAGCGTGCTGAAGTCACCGAACTCGTGCAGACAGCTATAGAGGTAGAGAATCGGAAAAATGCTGCCACTCCTGGCGGGAGTGGATCTAGAGTAACGCAAGACATGTCACCACTGGCACTCTTCACTAACTTTGTCAGTCGCTGTAAAGCTAACCTTCACGTTATCATTGCATTTTCACCCATTGGAAACGCCTTCCGGAATCGTCTCCGCCAGTTTCCATCCCTTATCAACTGTTGCACCATCGACTGGTTCACGGTGAGTGGTGTCCGCATCAACACAAAACCTTCCCTGTCTTGTTCAATTGATACATCCTTTGATAAAATTCCTAATAGCCATGGCCAGAAGACGCGCTGGAAAGAGTTGCTCGCCGTTCACTGGAGTCGCTGGGAATGGAAACGAAGTTCATAGACAGTGTTACCTTTATTTTCAAACACTTCCACACATCCATTGCGAATCTGTCAGAGAAATTCTTTGCAGAACTTGGAAGGAAAACTTACGTTACACCAACGTCCTACTTGGAACAGATCGCATCGTTTGAGCGACTCATTACGAAGAAGAAGAATGAGATTATGATGGCCAAAACGAGGTACATTGTGCATTCAGAAAAAAAATGGATTATTTGATATTGTAACTCGATAATTCGTTGTTGAAACGCGTCTTTAACATTGTAAATTCAGTACTAGCAGGACCTATTTGATGCCATTTCCACAATTTTTATGAACGTTGAGAGAAATTTGTAGTCCTAGAGCCCAGTCCCTGAAGGAGACTTTCTACTCTCGTTTGATTTTTGTCTTGAAAAGGGTGTAGTGGATAGGAATGAGACTTGTAATTGCTACCAGCCGGGATAACCGTGGTAATTGGAGCCTCTGTGCTTGTGTCAGCTGTAGTCCAGTGTGTCCCGGTCAGTTGTTGAGGCTGATGGTCGCGTTTCTCTAATTGTGTGCCTTCAAACCATAGATATAGACGCGCAATGAAGACTAAAGTGCCTTTAGGTAGTTTAAAAACTTGCATCTGTTTGTCGAAACCACCGTCTGCTCTTAAGATTGGTACCTCAGGTGCTTCGACGAACTAGTCTTCGACGTTGGTCAAGTGCTCTTTACAGGCTTTCTTTTAAGTTAACCACCGAAATGTTTCAAATGTCAATGCATTGAACCAATAAAACCAACTATAAGTCATGAAGAGCAGTAATAATACAGTTTATTGTCACCCTTCCAACAGGTACCTTAATGGTCTAGACAAGCTCGCTTTTGGCGCAAGTCAAGTGGCGGACATGCAGGTGAAACTGGAGGAGCTACAGCCGCAACTTGTGGAGGCAGGCGCAGCCAACGAGCGCCTCCTAGTGGTGATTGCACGCGAGTCAGCGGCGGCGGAACAGCAACGAGAGAGAGTAGTGCAAGAAGAAGAGGTGGTAAATTCCAAGGCGGATGCCTCAAAGGCGCTATCGGAGGAGTGCCGAGCCGATCTGGCTGAGGCGCAGCCCGCCATGGAGGCAGCTTTGGCGGCCCTGGACACTCTTAAACCTGCCGATATCACTATTGTCAAGTCGATGGCCAATCCGCCTTTTGGAGTGAAGTTGGTCATGGAGGCAGTGTGTGTGATGCGGGACATCAAGCCAGATCGAGTTAATGATCCTAGCACAGGAAGGAAGATTTTGGATTATTGGGGACCCTCAAAGAGGCTCTTGGGTGACATGAACTTTTTGCAGACGTTGAAAGAATACGATAAGGACAACATTCCTGCTCAAGTGAGATTAGAAAAATGACTTTAGTTTAAGTTAAGACAACCTTCTCCTATTTGGGATCTATTCACATATGCGTCGTGTCCAGTATCGAACTTACAATGAAGCTACTTTCGATTGAGTTGCGAGTTTGGAAGCAATAATTCCACTTTTGATTTCATTAATATATTATATTGTAGTGCATTAAGATGGCCGTTTTTAATAGTTGCACAATCAATTTATAAACCATTTATTTAAAAACAAGTTCTTAGAGGCATTGTTGCTAAATTGGTCCATTTATTTATCGTTCTCTGTTCTCGCACTACCCATCTATTCATCCATTCCCACAATGGGTTCTTCCACATGAGTGGGAGAAGCGTCACTTCATTCCCCTTCGTTAACTTCAAATATTAACGCAATTCTCGCATGTTTATGGTGGACCGTAAAGAGAATAATTAACTCATTTTCTGGCATTACGGATGGTTTTGTAAATGGGCCGAAATATTGCTCAGACGGGTCTGTTGAAAACCTCTAAGTAGAGTTTCTTTTAGCGTTTTATTATTCACATTCATCTCTCGGTGTGTACGTTCCCCATTTTATTCAATCTAGATTATTACCAATATCAGAAACAACTACATAACAAATCCAGAATTCGATCCTGCAAAAGTTGCCCGTGCGAGTTCAGCAGCCGAAGGTCTGTGCAAATGGATCCTCGCTATGGAACAGTATGACCGAGTGGCCAAAATCGTTGCTCCGAAGAAAGTCAAACTTGCTGAAGCTGAGAAGGAGTTGGCAGAGAATATGGCCGCATTGAAGGAAACCCAAGCTTCTCTCAAAGCCGTTGAAGACAAGCTTGCTAAGCTGCATGAAAATCTGGACAATACACAAGTATGCTTGGTCAGAATATTGAGTTCTCTATCGCTTCTTGATTCCACAATAATGTTGTGATCTTTCAGAGGGAAAAAAAGCGATTAGAAGATGAGGTGGAACTCTGCGGTTTGAAGTTGGTGCGAGCAAAGAAGCTGATTGGTGGGTTGGGTGGGGAGAAGGAGCGTTGGTCTCAGGCTGCAGAGCGGTTGCAGCATGTCTACGACAATCTTACCGGTGACGTTTTGGTCTCGGCGGGAGTGATTGCCTACCTCGGTCCATTTACTTCAACTTATCGTGATGCTTGCATTGAAGACTGGGTGGGCGTTTGCAACAGTCAGCCGAAAATTACTTGCAGTCCACACTTCTCGCTTACTAACTGTCTCGGAGATCCAGTTAAAATACAGGCTTGGAATATTTTTGGGCTTCCTCGAGATGCATTTTCCATTGACAATAGTGTCATTGTGGATAATGGAAGACGATGGTATGCTAGGCTTCCGTGTTCACTTTAATATTGGGTTTGAAATCTTCTGCGAATCAAAACTCAGATTTCCAAGTACAAACTCGGAGTTGCTTTAAGATCTACGTGATAACTTGTAAATCTAATGCCTAGCAAATTATTCTACAAGTGTACTCAACATTTCCATTCACTTTACCATCCTCTGTGGCCGAAAGCCTCTCCTCGACACTCAACAATTCAGTTTTTAATAGCAGAGTAGAATAATAAATGGCCATTGGGTCAATAACGGGTAAACTTATTCCTTTGCTTTAGCGCTAATTTGACTTCGTTCTGCTATTTCCTCGTTATTAAGGCCTCTGATGATAGACCCCGAAGGCCAAGCGAACAAGTGGATAAAGAACATGGAGAAGGAGAATGCAGTAGCTGTAGTCAAGTTGAATGACAGTGATTTCATGAGGCGAATGGAGAACAGTGTACAATTCGGAGTACCTGTCCTTCTAGAGAACGTCGGTGAAGAGCTGGATCCCAGTTTGGAGTCCCTCCTGTTGAAGCAGACGTTCAAGCAGGGTAAATGTAGGATCCATCTTGAACGGCCAGTCATATGGGGCCCCTTGTGGAGCTAAAGTCGAATCGTTTCTCTCAGAACCGAGCTTTCTGTGATGAGATCATAAGATGTGTTAGTCTGGCGGTATCTCAGCTGTGTACATTGGGCTTGAGGGGTATTATTAGACCTGGTTCTTAGTTCAAGCGCCTTTTTACTTTCTACTTGTTGCCACCCGCCTCATTCTTTTGCGCGCATTCAAAGTGAATTGCCTTGTAGTGTGAAGGCTCCTCATTCTATAAGGGGTCGAATTGGTGGTTCCAAACACTAATTGTTGTCATAGACGATTTGCATTTGTTGAGTACTGCTCATTCTTTGTCTACTGCTTAATTAAAAACAGTCACAGAGTTTTACCTCTCCTTTCGGCTACTGCGGTTTTACTCGCGTTCAGAATTCACAAATTTATTGTAGCTCTTTTTTTTGGCTGAATTCAACTTTTTCTTCTCCAACCCGATCTAACTTGGCTAATATGAAGAGGTGTAAACCGATCGCTATAATGTAGCAAAAAGGGGCAGAGCAAGCTATGGACGCTCTCGTCCATTTGGTAGCCCTAGGTGGAACTTTTAAGTACCTCGTTTTGTGCTTTGTGAGCTGAGTAGGGTGGATCTATTTGAGGGGAGCTACTGAATCCCCGGTTTAGTATCAAGTCGGCGGACAGTTGTCAAATTACTTCCAGAATAATGTTATCAACCCTTTAGCACTAGCATTCTCGAGCCATTTGTATACTTAATTTTCGTGTGCTATTATTCTATTCTCATTCTCGGTTTGAAGGCGCCGTTGATATGATAAAGTTGGGTGAAAATATAATCGAATACTCCTCGGACTTCCGCTTCTACATAACGACAAAACTTCGCAATCCGCACTACCTCCCAGAAGTGGCAGTGAAGGTCTCGTTGTTGAACTTCATGATCACGCCAGAGGGCCTGGAAGATCAGCTCCTCGGCATTGTGGTTGCAAAAGAGAAGTGCGTAGCTTAAAAACCTGCCTCATTCACCGTTAACTTTATGCATTGTAGGACAGTGATTTGTTGATTGTCAAGTACTCGCATGATAGGTAGATGGAACAGATGACAGTGGTGTTTCGAGAAGCCTATCCTCAAAATCCCGTTTTGGAAGTTCATAAAATCGGTTTTTTAGATCAATCGTTTAAAATTATTTCATACCCATAATTGATTTATTATATTTGATTAAATTCGGAGTTCCATGATTTCACAACGTTAATGGAAAATAGTGATCACGGCAGTTGTGGCGGTGGATTGGTCGTATCTCTCACATGGCTGTCTCTGGTCAACACGCTGTCTGTGAGACAAACCCACTTTGTTGGGCAAAGAATGACATGGAACCAAAATTTGAGGTGGATTGGGAGCTCAAAATTCTCCCTTCCAGAACCTTTGTTGAAACTTCTGCTGCAAGTGGGACACTCGACTTATTGAGCATGTTCGTTTGGCAGACATGATAACTTGTCCAGTAGACGGCCTGGGACCAGACTTAGGCAACCCTGTTTATCCAGCTGATTCGTAACCTGATTTTTAATGGGACGAAGTGAAAGTAGTAGACGTGAAGGTTTGCAAAGTTTGCCCCTCTGATGCCGTAATCGGTACCTCTGTTTTAATACCGAAAGCTAGTGACCTTTGACATAGATGGAGCTATGAACTCTCAGAACAAAGACAGATGGAAAGGGGATTGAACAGTCCACTTTGTACTACTTAGTAGACAACCAGTCTTACTTTTAAATCAAATCTGTCTTCTTCATCAAGACCGGAACTGGAGGAGGCGAGACAAGAGTTGATTGTCACAAGCGCTAATAATAAGCGAATGCTTAAGGAAGCCGAGGATCGTATTTTAGCTACTCTGGCCGAGGCGGAGGGCAATATCCTCGAGAATGAGACGGCTATCCAAACTCTCGACTCCTCGAAAGCTATCTCAGACGAAATTATGCAGAAACAAGCGGTATGTTGGTATTCCCATCCCCTGTACCGTAGTACAGATTTTAGGGAAGCTGTGCTTTTCCCTAAGGAACTCATTAATTTCTTTTCATTTTGTATCTGTTTGTGTTCTCCCAGGTAGCAGAGGAGACTCAAAAGAAGATAGATCTTGCCCGAATGGACTACTCTCCAATAGCACGGCATTCAGCGATTCTCTTCTCTTCCATTACTGATCTTCCTAACGTTGATCCCATGTATCAGTACTCACTGAATTGGTTTGTCAATTTATACGTCAATGCCATCCAAGACAGGTGAGTGGGCGGTTGATGGCAACTTTATATAATTAACTTCCATTTAAATGTCTCATGAGTTCCATTTTGGTTCTGTAAAAATTAGGGGTGACTGAACCCCACGAAAATTTTCTCGTATCTTTGTATAATGCAGCAACAAGTCGAAGATTTTGGAACGTCGACTGCGTTACATCCAAGAGTACTTTGATTACAAACTTTACTCAGAAGTGTGCCGAGGTCTCTTTGAAAAGCACAAGCTAGTCTTCTCGCTGGCTCTTTGTGCCAGAATTTGCATGTAAGCATCTCACAAAGCACACGCATGTATACAGGCACTGATGAGACTAGCTGCCGCACAAACCACGCACTTCTGTGACGTCTGTCTGCACTGCAACATGAGTTGCACGTTGTCTTCAGGCGCGCCTAAATTCAAAGGAAATTTGTATTAAAGCGACTGGACCGGATCGCCAGTGACTTGATGAATCAGAAGTGTTGTTCAGTATTTTTTAACGCCTCCCTATAACCTACAACAGGTTTCCTAATTCTGCCATCAAAAATACGGATTTAATACCCTGTGGAGGGACATAAAAGAGGCATCTAAAAAAAATAGCTTTTCTTTTGGACGATCCATCCCATTTATCGTCAGTTATTTTTCGTACCTGATGTTTAGATTTGTTAATTCGTGACTTTGTTGCCTGCAGGTTGTTAATTACGAATTCAAGAACATAAAATACTGTCAAATAAAAACTTGCACTGAGTCGTGGTGAAGTGGCTTGGGTAGTAGTAGCCACAAAACTGCAATAGTAGAGGATTGGATGTTGAGTGATCGTGGGTACACTAGGCTGCTGCAATATTTACTTTGTTGTAAATTGATCTCCTCTCCTTTCCTACGCTCTTTCTGACACAACAGCAACAAGTCGAAAATAGTGGAGAAGCGCATCCGCTACCTCATCGACTACTTCACCTACAGTCTCTACGTGAGCGTTTGTCGATCGGTGTTTGAGAAGCACAAACTCCTCTTCTCCCTCCTTCTCTGTTGTAAACTCATGATGTGAGGCTCCGTTGCGTTTGGGAGCGCTTTTTCGTACTCCCTATGCTGGTTTATACTCTTCTCTCTGGCACCTCGTTGGTGCAGTGCGGATGCTGGCGAGACTGTGGTGCTCCATGTCCCTTTTGGTTCATGTTATTTTTCGGCCACAACTTCATCAATCTGACAAGTTGGCAACGTTGGTTTTTTGCTTTTCGTTTTGCAATGTTAGTTTTGTCTCTTTTCCACAAATGCATAGTAATTTTTTTCTTTTTTTGAACAGGAATTATGTGAACATTTACCATTGCATATTAAACAACGATTCATCTTTTCTCAAATCTAGAATAATCCCTATTTTGGTTCTCGATTTGCTCAATAAAAGATGTTAAAAGGGGACGTAAACATCCGAACTAGTGCACATGCTTGATGCGCCAGCGTCGGAAAACAGGAATGGAAATTCTTAAAGGCGAAATCTTGTGCAATCACTTGAATATCACTTTCTGCTGCCCAATCGAAATGCCTTATTTGGTCTTTAGAGTAGTGAAGAAATGCAAAAATGTCCGGTCATTCCGCAGAGAAATTGGATTTAACACATTTTAAGCCTTTGTTTGTTTGGTTGCCAGGGGTGACATTTCTCGAGCACCATTGTCTTCATGCAGTACGTTTTAGTCCTCACCCGACGGGTCTTGCAAAACCATGTCAGCAGATAAAAAGGAAATGCATTGCCTTGACTAAAGCTGTAACTTGGATTTCCGTCACCTTCGAGCCAAAGCCAAGTATTTTAGGTGTCACTCATTGTTTTTAATTGAGGTTGCAAAGCTCACTTATTGATGCGTTGCATTTAGGCTTTCTTGTTACACGGCGCCGTGTAAAAGTATGCCGTCTTGCTCACTGCTTGCAGCCGCTCTTTCCCAGGCCTTCAGATATTGCATTACTGCTGTTCATTTGCACTATTTTTTACCCCTCATTCTTGCATCGCTGTGCTATGGCATAAAATTACAAAAGTGTAGTCGAATTCTCATTCTGCTTTTTTCCAAATTTCTCTCGTAGCGCCAAAGAGGAGATCCATCTCAATGAATTCCTCTTCTTCCTTACTGGTGGTGTGGGTCTAGAAAATGCCGTACCTAACCCGGCCCCTCAGTGGCTCATCTCAACCAGTTGGGACGAAATCTGCCGTCTCTCTGACCTTTCAGCCTTTGCGGGTCTTAAGGAGCACGTGGCGGCGAACACTCGTGAATGGCAGAAGTTTTACGATTCCAAGACGCCTCATAGCACACCTCTACCGGCGCCATGGAATAACCTTTTAGATCAATTTCGAACACTCATCGTTCTGCGATGCATTAGACCAGACAAGGTGAATAAGTTGAGTCTTCTACTGATGAGAAGTTTTTTTCATTCAAATCGACCTTGCCGAGGCATTGGACTGCAAACTGACGACCCAAGAATCAGGATTTTTGCTGGATTATAAAACATATTCAAGTCCTCGCCCGCGTTGTTATGTTATTATTTTGCTCTCTATGACTTAAAATGGGAGTTGGGATAATACTCAGGAAGGCTGTTGAGTTTGATGGCATTGATTGTCTCCAGACGTCTTTTAAAGAGGTGTTACACTTATTCCCTCATACCCCTCGAAACTGAAAGACGGAGGTGTTACTATCATGGAAAATTAGTAAGTAGATTTGATTTGATCAAGACCAAAAAATCACTCTGCAGAAGGGTCATAATGTATTGTTCCTCATGCAGCTAAAATGCCTTTTGAGAAGATACCCATTCCAGAATGAGGTGTGGCACGGGGAGATGCCGCTTTCCCAGTATCGCACTCCTCATACCCGTCTAAGAATGTTTCGCCATGCGAGATGGATATCTCCTTTTCTCGGTGCTAAGCTCTTGTATTACTTGTACACCGCATAGGCAACAGGTTGCTGAGAGCGGTTCCGTCCTTAAAGTTGATTTCCCCAAAAGATATTGTGTAATTCAGTTGTGTGTAAAAGTGTGGTCATTTGTAGCACACGATGACCTTTAATCGGAATGCCCTTACACATTTTGTCTTTATAGTTGACTTTGAATGCCTCATGACCTTGTGCATCGTGCGTTGCATGAGTTTTTTGTATATTCTAATAGCATTGTGTCTTGAAAACAAGCTACGTTTTCAATCCGTTCATGGTACGTTTTTGCCTTCTAAGGAGGCAAATTGGCAAATGATGCCCCAACAAGTTCACTTGCTACTTGGCTCACTCAAAATCCAGGGCTTTGGCTGAATTCTTGTATGCCAATAAACATTATAGGCCTCACTAGATTGTTGACATTTACCAGAACACTAAAAATTCGAGGCCTTATGAAGCTCATCCAGTTCTGGGGACGCTAGTGCTGATACTATTTTATCAGTTACAGCTTCACGTCGGACAAGATCATTGCAAATATCGTTTTCAAATACTTAAATATTCATCTATCTTAGCCCGTTTGTTGATGTAGCTACGATTACCCAAAAAGTACTAGTTTGAATATCGTATAGTAATTAGTTTAGGCCCTATCGTTACTGTTAAAAAAGAAGTTCTTGCACTCTAGGTCGTATCCGCAGTGACCAACTACGTGCGCGATAAACTGGGCAAGAAGTTTGTCGAACCACCCCAATTTGATTTGGCAAAAAGCTATGAGGACTCAACATCTACTGCACCCCTCATTTTCGTTCTATCTCCGGGCGCCGATCCAACCATGGCGTTGCTCAGATTTGCTCACGACAAGGGCTTCGGAGGCACACGCTTCCAATCCATCAGTCTGGGTCAAGGTCAGGGTCCCATAGCCGCAAAGATGATCGAACGAGCACAAGCAGATGGGTCATGGGTACTGCTCCAAAACTGCCATCTAGCAGTCAGTTGGATGACAAGTATGGAGAAGATTTGTGAGGAATTCACTGTGGATAACACTGCTCCGACCTTTCGTCTATGGCTCACTAGCTATCCCTCTCCCAGTGTAAGCATCTAGCTGCCGACTCAAATGCCTGTTAACTGTTTTCGTTTGATGAATCAACACTATGCAGATCATGTGAAATGAAATCCTCCATCCAGCAGTATCTTAATTTTTCGTCGTAATATATGGTCATTTTTGTGGTTTCACCTTAGAGGTAGCGGTAAACTTAGTTGCTGTGCTATTTTGACCGTTTTAGTTCCCAGTGACAGTTCTGCAGAACGGTGTTAAGATCACAAATGAACCGCCGTCGGGACTTCGGCAAAATCTTCTTCAATCCTACCTGAGTGACCCCCTCTCTGACCCAAACTTCTTCTACGGTTGCCCTAACAATGAGGCAGTGGGTCTCCTGGTTGTCCTCTTTTTAATTCACTCAACTTGATCCATTCACATAACAGCGTAAAACACTGGTGGGTGTGATATAGGGATGTCAGTATCATTAAACATTGCTCCTCTTTCAAGCAAATAACAGATGACCTCTTTTTACACACTGAATTGTCAAAATTAGTCAACCTGGGAATTACTTGTTGTGTAGACATTTGAGAAGCTAGTCTACGGTCTCTGCTTCTTTCACGCGTTGGTACAAGAGCGCCGTCACTTCGGTCCAATTGGCTGGAATATCCCCTATGGCTTTAATGAATCCGATTTGCACATCTCTGTACGGCAACTACAAATATTCATCAATGAATATGAACAAGTGAGTTTTTTATTTGCAATCTTGTTTAATCAAGTGAAAGGCGCGTCAGTTTGCCCCATTTCGTGGTTATCATTAAATGAATTTTGACTGTCCTCAAAATTGCCTACTGACAATTCACTGGTCTAAGGCATTTCAACCCTTCAGATAGCAAATCCACCCGCAAGTCATACGACCAAATCTTTTGTTCGCCGTGTAGGTACCATTCGATGCAATCAATTACCTTACGGGTGAATGCAACTATGGAGGCCGAGTGACTGACGAAAGGGATCGACGATGTCTTTTGACCATTCTCCTCGACTTCTATTGCCCTGCACTGATTACGGAGGTCAAATATAAACTACCCACTAATCCCAATTACTTCATTCCACCAAAAATGGAATATCATGAGTACATAGAATTTATCAAAGTAAGTGACAAACTTTAAATTTGTGTTTGGAGCACAAGCTTTGCTCTATGGTCTCTGATGTATCATGGTAACTATGATATCTAAACTTCAAGGTTTATCGTACCATTTGTGATTGCTTACAGAATCTGCCATCAGTGCAGACTCCTGAGGTATTTGGACTGCACGAGAACGTGGACATAATGCGTCAGCACTCAGAGACGAAAGCGCTGCTTGCAGCCACCCTCCTAACAGTCACCAGCATTGGTGGCGGTGGTGGTGGTGGTCAGAGCGCGACCAGCAGTAGCGACAGCCAGCTCAACGACATCGCTTCGGATATCATCAGCAAATTGCCGCTGCCATTTGACATTGATACTGCGTCCAAACGATATCCTCTGGTATACCAAGAGAGCATGAACACAGTTTTGGTGCAGGAAATGGAGCGCTATAACAAGTAAGTCTGTCATGCACTATAAGTCTTTAACAAGTCACATCCACAAGACAGCAGACTGTGGCTTTGTGCATCCACCTTTGAGCGTGATTTCAGCCCTGTTTCAGGGCCAATAAAGCAACTTCACACGCTTCATACCTACGAGATGGTGGAAGCCATTATTTGTACATTTCCCAAGCACTAACCCATTAATAAAAAAATTTTGTACCTTCCTTTTTGCATTTGCAGCCTTACACTAACGATTCGTCAAAGCCTACTGAATTTGCAGAAGGCTCTCAATGGTTTGGAGGTGATGTCGGCAGAGTTGGAGCAGTTAGTGGCCTCCCTCTTGGTTGGCCGAATTCCAAATGCGTGGGCAGCCCGATCCTATCCCAGTCTGAAGCCTCTTGGCAGCTACATCATTGATCTCTACGAACGCCTCGCATTTTTCCAGGTTCCTAAATTGTATAGTCCTAGCAAACGAATTAAGGAGGTTGTAAATTTGAAATCATTTAGTTATACCTCCTATGAGCAAAATTGCATTGTTTACAGTTCCCATGAGAGGCAGTTTATTGGCTTAAATCAGAATGAAAAGTCCGCATTCGTTCGGTTTATTCCACCAAAATCTTGATGAAAGCGCTCTCCATTCCATTTCAGCGCTGGTACGAAAACTCCAAACCACCGACATTTTGGATATCCGGTTTTTTCTTCACTCAGGCCTTCCTAACGGGCGTGCTGCAGAACTACGCCCGTCAACACACCATTCCAATTGATCTCCTTGTTTTCGACTTTGATGTTCAACCCGTTTTGAGTATTGAGACACCACCCAAAGAAGGCACCTACATCAATGGTCTCTTCGCGGATGGATTTCGTTGGGACTACGACAGGTAAATGCGTGAATTAAATTTGCTTGTCAAATGCTTTCGTTGCTTAGTCAAGGAAATCCGTGGCATCCGAATAAGCAGTCCGTAATTCTTTATGTAGTTCAATTGCAGTAAAAAATCAATTAATTAATTAATTAGTTGTCATCATCAGTATGTTTGAGATAATCCAGTTCTTATGAGCACTTTGTAGGCGCAAAACATCTGCCTTTGCCTTAACGTTTTCATATATGTTTGTCTGCGTCTTTGGAAAGGAAAGCGTCATTACTTTGTTAGAAAAGAACCACAACGTTGCCATTTCCCATTTCCTTCATTCACAAAAAATGCACTTCTTCGAGGGTAAAATGGTTGAACAATCTTGCGGAAGTTGAGGCAGAATGAATGGATGACCATCAGTAGGTTTTAGGCGGAATGGTTAATGCTATTACTCCAGTTAGGCGGGGGGGCATCGCAACCTCTCTATGACGATCCCAGGAAGGTGGAAGTCTTGCCAACAGGGCTAAAATGCATTTACAGTTTATTTTATGGAATTTTATGTTCCCATCCTTTTTAACACATTCGAGAGACGGGTATGTATCCTTGTCTGCTTGAACAATTATCTCGAGGGCGATACTGAGGCTGGGAATCGTGACCACCCGTTATCTAGATGACCGGTATTCAAGGTTTATGTTTCGAGGTCTTCGAAATCCTGAGTCTAAGGCCAACTCTCGCCCACTTTTCTCGGCTGACTCGACCGGCTAGGTTGGAATTGGGTGCCAAAGCACCTGGCTCCTTAATAGTCAGCGATATTTGCCAAAGGTTTCCTTCGGTCTTTCAATTCTAATCTGAGTATTTAACCTGAAAAGACAGGGTCCACATATTTTCATGCCTCAATTCAATACATACGGTGCAAAAGGACCTGTTGGAAGGCATTGTAGCTCCTAGTGCTGCAGTTAAGGAGCCCACCCGATCGTTTGAAGTTGCCTCACAAGCACCAGTGCCACTGTTTGCACTTCAGGCCATAAAGGCATCGCTGACTGCTCCAATTCAACTGGCTGTCTTTCAGACAACTCGGAATATCTAGCAACAAGTAATAGTCAGTAGTCCTTGCACAACCTCAAGCTTACCTGTACACTGTGGTGTCGTTCCTGTTCGTGAAACTACGACGGATGAATAACTGCATCTTAAAGGGTTAAGCCAAACGATTTTCACTTGGATTATGAAAAGTCCAACTTTATCTTTAATGTGTTTGGTGTCCACTCCGACTCAAAGAACATCAAGAGGAATTTGTGAAGTTTATTTCCGACTTGCGTTCTCAATTGTTTTGTCCATTTTGTCGCCTCTGCACAATGCCTACGTCTCAATGGGCATCTTTTTTATAACTAACTTCTCCTTCAATTTGTTTAAAGAAACACGAAATCACATTGCTTTTCGGTTGAAGTGAGCATTGAGCTCGAAACTCCTGCTGATTCATCATAATCTGTAGCTGTCAATCATTGTAGCTGTAGAAGCCTTTACTTACGCTATAGGGAACTGTTACTCTAAGGATTCCCAAATGGATCCAGGAGAACTGAAGGCTGCTACTCCTCATTCTTGGTTCAGGAAATGGCACCCCTACACATTCAAACTAGTTCCAACACTAAGAGCATTAGTCAATGAAGTATTGAGAATTGCTACATTTCATTGATTCGCTTGAATGCCTTTGTGCCTCCACTTCTTTTGGCCAGAAAAAGAGGTCAGAACAGAGAGCGGTTTTAGCGACTACCGAAGTGACGAAAGGTTTTAGCGACTCACCTCCTTCCCTCAAGTAAATGTCGAATTCACTTGTAATGAGGCCGAACATTCATCTACTATCAAAGACGACAAAAGTGACATTCCTTGTGATTGTGTTAATTAACCCTTTCAAATAACATCTACAATAACCTGGAAAAGACTGAAATACAACAATCAATTAGTCTGAAAAGGGTCCAAACTGTTAAGAAACAGCACAAAAGTGTAATCAAGTAATGTTTTGTTGTGCGCTTTACAGTGGATAAATGTGTGACTACTAAAGGAAGTCTTTCCTTTCGGCATCTAGGATGAAAGTGGGCGACCAGTTGCCCAAGGTTCTGAACGAGGTTTTTCCGGCGATCCACCTTCTACCTGTGCCAAAGAACAAAAGCAAGATGTCAACTATGGAGGACAGTAGCTGCTGCTTCTACATGTGCCCAGTGTATAAGACAAGTGAGCGTCGTGGTGTCCTCTCTACCACTGGTCACTCAACCAACTTTGTCCTACCCATTTACCTGCCCAGCGACGAGCACGAGAGCTTCTGGATCAAACGCGGGGCTGCATTGCTCTGCCAACTGGACAACTAAACTGTTGAACTTTGGTAGCTAGTTCGAATACACTTGCACTCGCCCATTAACACCCTGGAGCAATATCCACTAGAATGGGTAATTAGCTGAGTGGTTTAAGGTACAAAAGAGAATACATGTAGTGACTTGCATGTGATGCCGGTGAATGACGCCCTAGCTAAAGCACCTGAAGCACCGACAATGGTGACACGTATGCACACGCAGGGAAAAGTAGGCATACAGAAATAGAATAATCCTTGAACACCGTTGGTTTACCGAAAAAAAATCAAAAGTTACACCAGGCTTGACAATAAGGTGTGGGTCAACAACGGATCCCTTCTGCAATTACTACCGATTACGGGACAATTTGATAGCTTAGTTGCTATTTGTCGTTAAATACACAAACATCTTCGAAAGCAGATGTGTGAGATGCGTGTGTGGAGGTGAGATTCTCATCAACTTCAGGCACTTGTCCATGCAATGGATCTGCAAAAGTTTGTAAGCACCAGCACCAGATAGTATCAAGATTGTGGACTTTAAGCACGGCATGTTTTTCAGTAGCATGCACAAAGCGGTTTTGCAGTTCAAGTTACAGAGCAGTGCAGTTCCATTTGCTCTTGAGAGAAGGCACGAGAGTATGTACAAGGAAAATAAAGTGAGGGGGCACTGCTTACATTCCATGGGTCACGTACCTTAGTAGTTGCCGTCTTCTAAAAAGGCTGGAAAGAAGGGCGTGTTCATGTAGGGTTCGAAGTGCATCTACAATTGGAGCGATTTAAGTGCTGTAATTAGCAGGATGTCATAGAGACGTCTGAGTACAAGGATTTGACTAGCACAAGTTTCATAATGCGCAAAAGGAGGCACAAACTAACCCTCATGTAGGCGGCAAACTCATCGTGGCGACTGAGAAAGGGAAAGTGTCCTCCGGTGTCTATGCTGGCGACCTTGGCCTCGGGGTAGGCCCTATGCACGCCCTCGTAGAGCCTTTTGTACGTCGTGTCTAGATCACCAACCTGAACAGGGGTGAATGGGCAAACCATAATACGGTAACGTATCACAGGAGCTACGGTATTGGGGATAAACAGTAGCCCAACTGAACCTTGTTTCACCACTTCCTTCAGCATGAATCGCTTACGATTTTCTGTCCCCTCATGAAGCACAACAAGAAATCCTATTGTTGCTTGTCTCGGTACTGTATCAAGATGTGTACCAAGGATGACAACTGCATCTTGCTCTTTGTAAGTAACACCTGAGAGAAGAACATGCTGTCCATATGAAGTAGAGATTGGTTACACTTCCACCATAAATTTGACTATGCAATGGCACCCACCAGTGCTGATCAAGGCTTGCGTGAACTGAAAGGCTTCTGCAGTAAAATTCCAAATGCTTGAAGATAAGCACATCACCTTACACTTCTGAATAAACGGCTTCAGAAAAGTTGAGTCAAATAAGCCCCACAAAATTGAAATGGTTCATGCGACCCTATTTAAATAATTATGGTTGCTGAAAAGAATCTGTTTTGGACACAACAGTTTGAACTCGTTTCTTTGTAGGGAAAAGGGGAAACCGCTGACCCATAGCTGTCTTTTCTCATCTAGTTATCAATCTATCAATACAGCCGCTAATTGACGTATCTGCTTCTGCTTATTGACTGCAACTCTCGTTGTCCGCTATTAATGCCTAAGTTGCCAAGCCACTCATCTTTCACAATAGTTGGTATAACAGAGTTAGTTGGGCCTTCTGAATTAAACTTAAGAAGGAACTGCTGAGACCATCTTTCAGCTGAATTAATGGACATGTAAATAAAAGAGTTGATTAAAATTCAAAATAATAATAAAGGCAACATTTTAGTCAGACGGCACTCAAAAGTGAGCACTCTCTTGTCTAATAAACAGATCTGTCTTTAACTGGATAGAACAAAAATGGGAGGATGCTAAGGTTTCAAAACTCACCTCAACGATGGTGATATCAGCGTCTCGCAATTTTTCTACTGCAACCTTATCTGTCGTGCAGGCCATTGTGAGTCGAGATGCCAATTCAGATTGAGACATTTTAAATGTCTGAAGAGGAAAGGAGAGAAGCATGATCACTTTCTGCTCTGTCTCATAGCTATTGGATTGAAAGAGGCAATTACTAGACAATCAAATCGACTAATGAAACGCAGAGCTAAGTTTGTCCCGGCTCATCTGCGCTGATAACTACTACCCGAAAAAAAGTACTGTTAACGGGAAGTAATAGCCACATTTCCACCGACAGTTTACCATGAAGAAGGGCTCTGTCGTTTATTTCTCCCCCAATTTGGGCAAAAAGTCGATTTTTGGTGTCACGTTTGCTGATGATTGCCATAAAAGCAATAAAGTATTTTAATTGCCACAGTTTGATGTTGACCAACATGTCCTCGAACATTCTTTCGACAATAAAGTAGTTCACATTTCAAGACGGGCTAGGTTGTGCGACCGATAATCTCAGTTCTTGGATTATGCAGACAGGTGAAAAACGATAGTTATTAACCTGCTGTTTCGCCAGGTCGACTGAAGTCTTGATATATTCATCAGCATCAGTGGGAACGGAGGGGTACTCGAAGGTCATCCTCAGCATGGATACCGGTAACATCCAAAACCTAAGACATGGCACGAATATTGTGCGATTCGCAGAACAAGTTGAAAATGCAAATAAAAATTAACAGGTCTTATAGAAAGAAATGGTAGAGACAGAGGTTAATCAGCCGGTAAAATGCAGGCGAAATGAAAGACTTGCAGTTTCGACGAAAATCGCGATTCAAAAGAGTAGGTGTCGATGAATGTATTGCAGAGAATCAGAGATTTGACGCAAGCACTAGGTTTTCCAGAAAGTTCGTAGAACTTCTGCGCAAGAAAACCACCAAGGGAAGAACCGACGAGATGAACAGCTACTACATGCAATTCATCAAGCAGTTTGAGAAGAACATCACAGAAAGCACGTGCATTATATGTTTCCGGATAATCGATCTAGAGATGACCAAAAAAGCCATTGTACCGATATTATTCGAAAGCCTTCTTTCGACAGAAGTAGTTGGACTTTGTAGTATATTGACGCATCGCATGTTGTAGGCGGCAAGCAAATTATTGGGCAAGAAATGTCCTTCGGGCCTGTCTCATAGAAATCAACAGTGTATTTGTTTATTTTCAACTGCCGGAGAATAAATTAGCAAACGATTGCTACCGATTTAAAAGAAGACTCCTTAAACTTTTCATAGTCAAATACATCCGATTTCTCCATTCGAACGCACCCACACCGCTGGGAAAAGGGACAAATAACTTCGACAGTGCGCGCAAAACTCAAGGTCCGAGCATTGCGTGGGTAGATAAACCTAATAAGAAATTTGAATTATTTGCTAAAATTTTAATAATTTTACTTAAATTTGAGTAATCGCAATTAGACAGAAAACAGGTTACAGAGGTATACAAATACTATTTTGTAACGCTACAGAAGGGATATAAGCTATTGCAAACGCTTAGCTGCTACTCGTGTTTGCATTTTTTAAACTGATTTGAGCACAATATTAGCACAATTATGACCTGAATAGCGTTACGCTAGGATACATTTTAAGGGGAAATGCATAAACCCTTTTCAAATATATTTTGAGGTAGATTATCCATTTACTCATTACGCACAAATGACTGGGGCCATTCTACACAGTAGAGTCACGACCTACTGTAAAATTAATTAAAAGTAATTTTACAAATTAGTGGATATGGTACGCGCGTTATACAGTTTGCCTCATACGATGTTAACGGCTGTATGGCATCTGAGCGGTTGTCTGCATTCACTGTCTGGTGTTTTTAAACTCATTTTAACGATATTTTCAATTCCTCAAATCTCATATTCGTGATATTGGATCCAGCCCTGTGTCATGAAGGTGTCAGATCAGGTTTCAAAAATATTTTTTCATCATGGATTATTTTGCTCCACTCGACCGCTGCCAACTATTCTGACCGTTATTTGTATTTTTATTTTCTTTTGGTAAATATCCAAGTGTGATTGAGTCTCTTCTAGTTATCCTTTACGAAACATCAGCATTTCGCGTGATGTTCCATTTGAAGCTATCCCCCTATCGGAGTCAAAATGCAAGTCGCTTTTATCCACACCGAGTCTCCAAGTATGCATATGGAACGTTTTAAACATTTTCTGCCTTTTTTAGAAAATCTCGAACGATGAATTTAACTTTACCTTTGTTGCTCAAATCATCTTTCGATCTGCTATTTCACCTCAGCATTCTGATGTCACTTATATGGATGGCTTGCGTTGCAACCTGAATGCCAGCTTCAGAATTACTGATATTGTACAGTCCACTGCGTTTTCGGCTGAACCGACATCAAATTGTACTAGCATGTTCGGCGAACAAAAACTCGACTCTATATGCGTGAGAGTATGTTGTTCTTTCTACTCGTTACTCTCCTTCTTTGATCATACTTAGTCTCTAAATTTGTGCCCAGATGAAGGATTTGCTTGCTAGCCTAAACTCAGATGCCATCAACCTGGCCACGACCAAAAGTCCAACGTCGCGGATTCTCAGTCTCCCTAGACCTTCACTTCCTTTTGCCAGTTGCGCTATTCTCTCACCAAGTCTTATCTGGGGTAATGAATGGACTCTTTTTCACCTGGATGACATCGATCTCGTGGAGCGGCTAAATCTAAATGAAGTACAAGACCTCTTAGATGTCCTTTTTGGTCTACCACGACGCCATCTTGGCATGTTCAAAATGCAGTTTCGGAACTTGCCTGTGGTAAACGCTTTTGCTACCACCATTGTGCTTCGAGGTTTCTATCCTGAGTAAGTCTAATTGACTGGATAGAATTTTAACAACTGTGTTTTAATGTAACATTATGCTGGTTCATGATTTCGGCGAATTACTTTTGGCCTTTAGGTGGTAGGAAATGTCAGCAATGTTGTAAATTAACTCTGATACCATAGCATCAGTTCCCAAACCATTACATCGGTACCTGAAGACCATCAAAATCCAATGGATTGGTTATAAGTTGTTCGCTTTCCTTCTGCTGTCATCGGTTTCCTCTCTGATCTTTACTTTATCTCTCAAAAATGCTAATATTTAGGAGCGATGTATTCACTTTTGTGGGGGTTATTTCCTTACTGATTTGAAAGTCGTATTATTTAACTCCATCCATTTCTGTCCCGGCTCTCTTGGTGCAGCTACTTAGTATAAAGTTGCAGCTGGCTTTGTTGCGTTTTCAATACTGATGTATTTTTTCAAAAGTAACAGCTCAATACAATTCGAAAGATGGATGATAAACTTTATTGACATTCGGCTAGCTTCGTCGCTTGGTAAGGGTGTTTGACATTTGCTCCCTTCGAGCTCAAATGCAAATTTAGCAAATGTCCTTTTCATTCTCTGCGGATTACCAGGCTTCTACTACCTTGTTATGATCCCTATTTTTCTCGTTTTGGTCCCTTCCATGTTACTCCTTTTCCGTGTCATGGACAGTAGATTTTGATGATCATCTTTAACAGAACCTTACCGCATTTTAGGTCATCGCTGGGTGCCTCAATCTTTGCATTCATTTAGCTTTGATTTTGATGCGCTGGATTTACGTGCGGTTTGCGTCAGCTTAGTCCACCTCCCATAATTTCATTACTTATCTGATTTCGATGTAATTTTTGAATTGTATGGCAAGCTTTAACAATGTCGATTGTGTGCCCTTTTCTACTCACTATTTTGAGCCGTGAATTATATTGACATTGGGTATCATCTTTTGTGACCAGTTTGTCTGTGGATCATTGGGATTCAGTTTGGATGTAGTGTTTGTACATAAATGAGTCGACTAATGCACGCCCACCTCTGTTTGTAATAGACCCTAGTAATATTTGACTCCTTGAATAATGAAATCGGGCTCTTTTAGTAAGCCTAGCATTCATTTCATTAGTTTTACCAGACTATTAATTCTTTAGACTGATTTCTAATGGTTGAAATTTATTTGTCTCGCTTTTGGAATAAAAGGTTGGACCATTTTTAAAAGGAAATTTTGGGTTTTTATGAATTCATTTCGACTTTATTGGTGATTCCGTCCCATTTTAACTTCATAACCTCCCTTATCCTGCTTTCTGAAAAAAATTGGTTCTTAGTTTTTCTAGAGTTAGAAGGAGCTTTATTGACGCCCGCGAACTATCGTTATTTTGAGTCTTAGTCTTATTAGATTCACGGAAATTGGTTGTTTCCTATCCATTGCATCCTGCTGTAACTGAATTGTCCACCGTCATCAGTCTCTTACTTTGTTTGTAATTTCAATGTGCACAACCCCAAAATATGTTACTTTTATGTCTGCTAATTGCCAAAACTTTAGTATGTTTGCCACTGAATTCGTTTACTACATCCCGTCTAAGAGCACGCTGTTCCTTGGTTGGTTGGTTGGTTGACTACTTCAACAGAACGAGCTTTCCGGTATTTGGTTGGTCAAATTCTTTGGCCGTGCTTTCTGCGTGTCCTTGCTATTTCAATGCCAGAATTTTGCTCGCCTCGCTCTATTACTTGTACCTTATGTGGTCGTTATCACAAAGCTCTGAAACCTCCGACCATAGGTACATCCACAGACTTCGTGAACGACTGATGGAGACCTTTCCGGACTCGCGGTTTGTTGGGAATGGCAACGAAGAAATAAGTCAGGGTTACCACTCAAATTCCCACCTAAAGAACCCAGAACCCCGTGTCTTCGTGGTGCACTACCGTGGTCACAACTACCTCGTCCAATACGCTCCTGCCTTTGCTGTCTACACATTTCTCGTACTCTATATCTGGTTTTCTGTCAGTATGTTTTACGCACTACATTCCACTGCGTAGCCACTTTCATTGTCTGCATTGTTTATTTTTTGTTCATGAACTCGCATTGTTTTCGCATGCTTCCTGTGTTGATATCAATATCTGCCTTACATTTCAGGAATTATTAATATTTTAATGTTGGTCATTTAAATGCATTTATCGGTCCTTTGTATTGCCTCAAAAACTAGTTCCTCTTATCTGATCCCTACTCTGCATACATAGCTTCAGCTGTTTTACTGTTGCTTCCCCGGTATTTTGGACATCATCTCCACGTCATCTTCTGTCTGCTTAATAATTGCATCAATGTCGACAGTTTATAATGGCTGCTTATGGCTTTACATAGACTTGTCTAGCCTGTCTTGAGAAATCCCCTGCTTTTGTCATACACTAGCCTTTTGTGAAATCGGTTTCATCCCTGCTATTTAGGCAAAATTGACATGGTCAAATCGAAATTTGGACTGGCTGTCTGCGCTTGTTTCACTATTTTCGCGTCTTTTGTAATGACTCTTAGTCTGTGTGCCACTCTCGGCTTGATGTCTCCAGCACTTCGAGGCAGGTGAGCATCACAAAATTAAGTCATCTTGACTGTCCCGCCACAATTCGTTTTCTTGAAGTTTGTATTAGTGTACAAGAGTTGTGGAATGGAATCTTCAACATTTATTTTCAATTGTCTGATCACTTTGCTCCATAACTTGCATTCCCTTCACTTTTCAGGGAATTCTTTCCCTATCTCGTGGTGCTAATCGGTTTTGAGAACATTCTTGTCACCATAAAGGCCGTGGTCGGCACTCCGATCGACCTACCTGTGAAGTACCGCGTTGCTCAAGGTGTCGTGGTTTCCCTTTTTTCCGTTGTCTCTCAGATCCCCTTTTGACTATATTCATTCTTTCTCCTAGGTCTGGCCAAAGAAGGATGGCCGATGACCAAGAACCTTCTCTGTGCCTTTTTTTGCACCGCTCTCGGCTTTCTCACCTTTGATTCGGCTATTCAGGAATTCTGTCTTATCGCTATCATCAGCTTCACCACTGATTTTTTTCTTCAAATGTTCTTCTTCGTGCCCGTCCTTGCTATCGACATTCGTCGCATGGAGGTTCGGATCTTGTCTCCCATTTTCATCCCGAATGTTCATCCGTTGTTTTGTTTCAGCTCTCAGATTTGCGACAGCATGCATCACCATCGTCTATTCCGCCTCTTTATGGAATTGAAAAGACAGTTAGCACTGGATTTTGTAATCACAGTCCAGTAGTCGCTCGTCTCCGGGACGCAGTTCCACCACTGGAGTATCATCGCCGCTCCATGTCCCCTATTCCACAAAATTGTCAGAATTTTACAGGTCACAGACGCGTTCGTTCCGGTAAGTAAGCCATTAATTGACTGGTTGACGAGGTAGGGCCCTTGGTGAATTTTAACCCCAACTGTCTATTTCAGATGCATCGACCACGGCATTCATGTCAGCGAGGAACACATCAGCTGCTTGTGTATCATTTCGAAGACGATTTTGCGCCTTCTGGACCAACCGTCGGGTTTTTCAGCATTTTGGAATGGTTAGTCATCTTGAAAGATGTCGTAAGTTGTTAAAATAAAGGTAACTAGTACTCGAAATTCTTTTTAACCTTCCCTTATAAGTGCTGCCTATGCTGTTAAGTAATTAAAGTTTCCGCGGTTCTTCATAGGCTGCTCTTTGTTACCTTCCTGCTTACAGGATCCAGTCGACTGCATGTCATCATCCGTGCACATTTTGTCTTTTTTTGGTGCTTTCTTTATGTTCCGAACTCTTATTTTAAAGCATGGCTGAAAAGAGGTGGATGTTTTTCGAATCCGTCTGTTTTACAAAATGAATTGTATTCGATACGGTTGATTGGTTGATGCATTGTGAGGCCTAAGTTTTGTATTATAACGTCAAGTCACTGGTGCGTTATTGGTTAGCATTTCTGCTTTTTGGGTCATTGATGGCAGATTTTCTACTGCATTTTCGTTCTCCTCTCAAGGATCACACAATTGCTTTTGACACCAAATCTGTTCGAAATAAATTGCGAATCTGGAAAGAAAACTTCTTTATTAACAGCTAAGACTCGTGGATCGGTTACTGAAAAGCAGTTATACTAAAAGACAACACAGTCTGTAATTCTCCTATGGAGATGTTTGTGCGTTAGACCGAGAGAGATGTGCAACTTTAACCTCCTCAGATTGTCGAAAGTACTTTTCCATGTCTCGTTTGCTAGCTTTTCTTGGCATCAGGCGATCGCGTGATCGCATTCCAAACAGGCAATAAACAGGTTGAAAGCAAAACCTAGATGTCAAAGTATGTTGGCATATATTTAAGAGATTGCATTATTCTTGTAGGCCGTTAAAAATGGTTGGAGATTACATTGGTGTTTATTATTTGTGATTAACGTAGTCACGAGGCACCTCGATCTAACTTCATTAAAGCCGCAAACATTTTGCCCTCTCGCTTTATATAACCACTGTATTTTGCAGAGCAGTATTCTCTCGACAGCAATTATTTGACTTTAAGTTAATTTTGCTGTCGAATAGCATGCTTAATTTGAACACCCTGGTTTCCAAAGAAGTCTAGGTATGAGGTCTATAATACGTGTACAAGAGCCAAAGTACAGTTTGGAGAATTTTTAGGTCGATATTGTATAGGCAAGATTAGGATAATGCATGAACTTTGAAACCTTTTTTTGTTCTTGACGTGTTTTGAACCACTTTTAGGCTATAGTTCTGATCTGGTTGATGGTCGTCCTCTGCTATACTCTCCTTCCATCCCCATCACCATCTCATTCCATCGACTTGGTCTCCCCGTCCCTCCACGTGGCAGGAAATGGGACAGGAGAGTCGAAAATCAACTCTCCAGAATCGCGAAATGCCTCCCTGCGGCAACTCTTCGGTCTGCGCTCCATCAATCTTCACGGCTTTGAGGTGCGTTGGGATGCCGATAATCTCTGGCGCCACATGGCCTTCTCTACCTGGCCAGCTATCGCAGACCGCTACAACTTCTCTCTATCGGATCGGCGTCTGGTGGTTTTTGAACCCATCCATGTAGTGGAACTGTTTTCACCAGCTGAGGCAATGCGTACCAGACGGCCTTCTTATGAGTCAACTAAGGCTGATCTCGCCGCAGTCTCTAGATCGCGTCCCAAAGCTACTGAGTACAGTTATGATCCTATTTATTTGTGCATTTTGTGAATAAGGGTGTATTTGGTCCGTGAAATTGCTGACACAAAGTCGATGTGTTACCGACTTCGGTCCCTTGAAACTGAAACTGCTTGCTTTTGACGGGCTGCATAGCAGAGACAAACAGCGGATGAGCAAAGTGTTATTTGACTGTCAAAAAAATGTCTTTCGTGTTTTTATCGATTTAGTATCGTTTTGTGGGCCACAAAATTATGTGAACGGCTGAGGCTACTAAAATCTAAAGTCTGCATTAAACACTACTTGCAAACGGACTTGTAGAAGGGTCTTTTACTATTTGTCTTCCTGCTAGTTGGCTTCGATTTTACCCGATCCCGTGCTATAGGGTATTGTCGGAGATGGTGCTTCCTCCATGCGCTGATGACCAGGAGTGTGACAGCGATCGGAATTGGTGGTCCAACGTGCTTTCCTTCGGACACAAGGAGGCGCTGAGGGCCTTGGACTTGCCTTGGAATGGTTTTCTGGACTGGACCACGCGTCTCTGGTCCACTGCAATGATGGCTACCGCTAGCCTCCTCGGTGCCGGCTTCTTTCTCACTCTCACTGCTGCAATTATGCTCTTCGTCCATAAATGGTTATCCAGGCATGTTTTTGTCTTTCTTACCTTTGATTTTTCGCCACTCTGTGGGGCCTATTTTTTTGCAAATACGAAATCCTCCATTGCATCGAACTGACTAATTTTCTTGGCACTCATGATGAATGAATGTATTCACTTCCTCCTTTATACCATTCCTTAATATATTGATCTCAGGTCCAGTTCTCATGAATGGTTCGATGAAGGTTCCAACAATATGCTGCAATGGGAAAGAATGTTAACCTACGTACCTATCCTCTGCATTCAGGACCTTATGTAACACAAAAGTTTGGAGGCAAATTGATTAAAATGTTCCATGATATCGGTGCGCAGGAGGCAAAATATGTTATCGATATCTAATTTTCTTTTCGGCGTTCTCCTTGGTTGCTTTTTCGACATCGTTCATCAAGAAACCTTTTGAATAATTTGGCTGTATCCGTGAGGCCAATTCGTTTGTGTTGCACCACACTGACAGGACTTCGTTCGTGTAATCTTATAGTCGCTGATGTAGTCCATACCAAAGTTTTTCTGGTGACGAGCTCCTTAAAAGCTATTTACGGTGTTCTACTTTGGTTACTCCTCGAAGCTTTGTCTTGATCTTTATTTATGCTTATACTTTTCAGTATACTGTATACTGCTAGTAGAACTTTGTCATGAATTGGTATCTGGCCTAATTTTGTTTTAAGCATCCTCTATCCAATATTTTTGACTAACCTCAAGTTTTCCTCTTTAAGTCATCCATAGAATAGGGCTCTTTTATAAAGCTCTTAATCTGCTTCCTCTCTAAAACAGGGATATCTGCTCCTTCCTTGCAAGAGGCAATAACTTTGGGTGCATCCCATCGCACCACCGCCAATGAAACAGTGCAGTTATTCTTTGAATACTTTAGGGCGTACTTGTCTATACATTGTCACTGCAGACATACAAAATAACTTGGAGCGTAGTAGTAGAGAAGCGATGTGAAGAGCAAACCAAAACATGTTTGTTTTATTCTTGCAGATCAAACCCGAACGCATGTCGCGAGCCAGTGGTTCGTGTTCGCCAGTTAGTTATCCCGCTGCTCAAAAAGAACCACTCTATCGAGGAGTGGATTGTGGCGCACGGAGATGGGGATCGATTCGACAACGGAACCATCTCCCTCTGGAGCGATGGTTTATTCCATGGCTTCTCAGATACCATATTTTCAACTTCCTCCCACCGTAGTCGACACAGAGGCGAGACGGTGGACAACCTTATTGCTGCCACTGTGTCAGGCTATTTTGGTGGCCCAAAGTTAATTCGTAGCATCCGACTGTGGAGTGCTGATTGTGGCCATTTGGTAGCTACCATTGATCGCTTTTACCCGGGTAGTTTTGAGATCCGTGGTGCTGGTTCTCGTCATAGGGACCTTTCGCGTCGATTCAGTCCCATTTGGTCCATGAAGGTGCTTGCTCCCACCGGCAGTCTCGTTGCCGGTTGTGCCAACGGAACCATTGAGGTTAGTTTTTCTAATGCCTTTTTTTCAGGTCTGCACAATTGACTTTGTCGATTGCTTGAAGTTAATGTTTACAATATTTTTCTTGGGTCATTGCACTATCATTATGATGCTATGCAGCACGTTCACTAAGTCGTGGTTACCTCTGAAACTGACGTTAATGGGTGACTTTACAATGCTAACCTTTCTGTTGGTGCTTTGAATATCAGCAGAAATGCAATTTTTGTTGGTTTGGCAATAAGTTTCAATTTGGTCATTTCCGATGCTACTGATTAGTTGGTTTTGATTATGATCCCCCTCTTAGATACGATCAACGTATTCATAGTTCGTCGTGGTGGGGACGAACGCTCCCTAATAGTAAATCAGGCACTCTCAATGAAGTTGTGCATATCATCTTATAGTCCCCAGCTTTCACTATGCAGTGATGTATTTTGTAAGTCCTTTTTACCACTATTTTTGGTGGCCATTTTTATCTAACAGGTTTGGGGATACTGACAATAAATTTGTACGCGACATCGCAGCGCTGACTTTTTAATAAGTAAGTGCTGCATTTCATTTGCTCTCATGTGCAACCTTGGAACTGAAGTGTTGGTGCTACAGTCTTGCCATTTTGATGGTGAATTGTGCATTGTTGAACAGTAACGAAGCAGTCTGTGTATTACGGCTTGTAAGGAACGACTACAGTATTTCCTTAAATCGTTTATTATGTGGAGTTTTTCGGGACCCATAAATCGGGATGAAATCAAGCAAAATTTTATCTTTGTCACCGTTTATGATGTTGATGATGTTAAATTTTCTTCAAAGTCATGGTTCCCACGGCTGTATAAATCGGTAGTTTTTAAACCGACATGGATACCCAGGAGCAGCGTAATGAGTAGCCTGTAGCTGACGCGCAATCCACACGGCACATCAATCACGCGAGCAACTTGCTTTGCCCTTCGCTTTTCTCCCTACCCATGCCTACTTCTGTAGATCTGGGACTTGGACAATTTTGGTCTGCGTCAGGTCATTGATCTGACCTCTCCCGAGGGCTTCTACGATGCGCGGGGTGAGGCGGTCGACACCGGAGGTGAGCCAACGCCTGTTGGAGGAGTTACCGTCATCGAGGCCTCCTTGGAAAACCAGTAATAAGCATCTTCCTTTCTTCTGTTCCTTTCCTTTTTTATCTCCTCTTTCCTTTGGTTTATTTCATTTTAGTGATGGCTATGTCTATTGACAATTTTGCCCATCCTACTACCGGTATTGAAACCTTTAGTAAATGGATAGCCATTTGACGGTGTTAGTATTTGAATGAATGTCTAACAGGCCTGAAGCGTTTAGGTAACAAAATATTCTGCGAATAAAGTTAATTAACTCTGATCTTAATTTTGAAAGTACTTAGTCTTCGTTTCGTTGTATGATTTTGCAACGTGCTACATTCCACTTGGTCGGCTTGTTTGTCGCGGTGAGGAATAAGGCCGTCATTTTGCCTTTTTTATTGGGCAAACTTGCATTTTTAATACAGGACAATACACGTTTTTCTAACTAAGTGTCTCCATTAACTGCCTTCACATTAGACCTTGATTTCATTGAGCAAACGCTTTTACACTAAAGCATCATGCACGAAGACAGCAAAACTGAGGTAAGGAAATTTTGTCTTCCGTAGGTAGAGTTTGCAGAAAAGTACAGTACTTGCCACTTTTTGAGTCCATGTGAACGCCAGAGCTATTCGGCTGACCGGGTTTCTTCATGGACTACTTTACTGAACTTGGATGATTTTCCCTTTTCAGCAAATAATGTAAAAGAGTAATTGATGAGCTTTGCTGATCGGTGGTGGATGACTCATCGCCTTCAACGAAACTGGGAGAAAGAAATTTTATTTACTCTTTAAACTATCCATTCTTCTCCATTTATATTATCATGCTTATATTTCGCCTGTAAAAGCTGATGAGCAGCTTTTTTGCATAGGAATTCTTATCTCGTTCCATGTATTGCTGTAATCCGGAGTGTGCTGGTAGGCATGCCGCATTTTAGTTCCGCGCCAATTCGATTAAAAGTCTTCCTTTAGTCGTTCTTGCGTTCCAGTGGATATCCAACAACTTCGACACATTAGTAAACTTGGCCTTGTTCAATCAACATATGATCAAAGAGTAGCATAGTTACATCTTCCTTGTACATCGTTCGTTTTCATCAACTCGAAGATCTTTCGCATTAAATTGAAAGCAAACTGTGTTTGCCTGTCATCGAGTTCGATAGGCATTCTCCTTAAGGAACCAAATACCGATTCTATTACTTTTACCTTGATGTTATTTGGGAATGAAATAAATTAATCATCGTGGTTGTAGACACATCTTCTATTTTGGCACAAGTCTTGGTTTCGTCGGTTGCGTCAAATGGGCTCTTTTACCATCCTCCTCAATCTCCGGTAACACAGATCCCACTTCCAGAGGGAGTCGAACCAATCGTCCGCAGTGGGGCGTGCAGGCAAAGTGGAAAGCCCATCCTCAGGGCTGTGGAGTTGTACACCTTACACCCCAACGCGTCTTCCTCACTAGCCGGTGTTTCACTCCCCGTTGCGCGTCGGCATACGGCGGTCACAGCGTTCGAGGTGGAGGCAGTAGTTCCCGCGAAGACTGGGCTCTCGCTTCCGGTGCAATGGATGGCTCCCTTGCACTCATCCAACTGCGTCATTTTAGATTTCAGCGTTTTCAGTGGGATGTCAGTCATATTTTGTGTTCGGACTTTCTACAGGTATGACCTTCTCTCGTACGCACACCTCGATCACCAATTTTCAAGTTGAATACTCCTTTTGGTTGCCTTTTCGAAAAGTAAAATTGGTAAGACTGGATAGTAATTAGCTAAATTCCTCCCCTGAATCACGTTAATTGTTTTTAGTTTCGACTTTTTTGATAAAACTCAAAATATTTCTAAGTCATTTTACGCTTTCGTACTTCAGAACTTAACGCGAAAAGGAGTGTTAAATTGATGATTGCACACTAAACGTAGCACCAAGCAATTGCGTAATAGACAGTTTGAAAAGCTGGCCAATCAAGTTTAAGATTTTCATCACTCTCTGCTTCATTTTTCATGGAAAGTTTTATGCAACCCGGGTTTTTTCATTTCCTCATTGGTATAGAAGAATTCCTATGGCTATGCCTCCTACAGTGGATCTACCTTGTGAAGTTGTATTTCGTAATGTGGGGGTGTGAGACTACCTCACGTTTTAGAATGTGGTAACTGATCGCACGAATAGTGCCATCTACCTAAAACGATAATTGGCGCAATCTCTCAAAGAGAATCAATTCAACCGAGATTCAACACGATTGCCCATCTGTTTAGGACTTTACCGTGGTTGGAGCGGCAGTTGATGTTTCGCAAATCATCTGAATGTAGAGAACTTGACTACAAGCGTCAACAAAAAGTTTAAGGGATGTAGAAGTAGTCCATCTTTTACATTACTCATTATTAAAAACTGTTCTAATTAGTTTGGAGTACAATTTCACTGATTTGGAAGAAATCGCCTAATAATGTCTGGTGTGGCCTGCTTACAACCCATTTCTTCGCCCTAGATTCTGCCAATTTTATATCTCCCAAAATTCTTATGGGATTAGCATGTGAAAGCCTACTTCTTGTGTATTGTATACTGTGTGAATAGAGCAAAAGACATTATCCTCTCATTTCATTGACCTCTCTAATTGTTTGTAGTCAAAGATCGTGATCGGTCAGGCTTCTGGTTGTGTGCGGATGTTGAGCTTAGCGGCAGCAGTGCCGCTGGCTAACAAGGATCTCCGTGTCGAGGTGTCCGAGTTGTGCACGATTAGCGCGACGGGGGCAGCGGCAGAGTCACCCACGGCCGAGGGCCACTTGGGTAGTGCCTCGTGGATACGTCTTTTTAAGACTTCAACTCCCTCATCAACTGAAGACTTTAGAATGGTAACCTATTGTCACACCGGTGCTGTCTCTGTGTGGAGCATCAATGCGTCCAGTTGTAACTTAATACGAAGGTTTCAGGCCGTAAGTGAGCTGCCTTTTCTCTCATTCCAATCCTTTTGCTCTTTTCATGCTTCATAGGACGTGAGGCTGTATTGGAATTCCGAATTCCTTTCTAGAGTACCTATTTACCAGCTTATTCTGGAATTCCATCATCTTCGTGCTTACTTTTTGTGCCTGTAGCCTCTGCTCGTTGAGGTGGCATAGTTGCAAACATTTGTCTGTGGTCGCAACTTCGACTGAGACAATGGAATATACCTAGGTCTATTTTTGTATTGTATTTGAGCCATTCATTGTAGTTGTATGCATCTGCTTTGTTCATCGCACAGTTTTGGATCACTATGCGCTTTATCTGTCTCAACTTTGCACTTTTCATCTCAAATCCAGTTTGGTTGTGGTGACTAAATTTCAAATAGTTTTCGGGTTAGTACATTGTTGGTTTCGCGAAAATGGTTTTAAAGTTGGTATTAGTCGCTAAGCCGATTTCGTGTTGGAATTTGCAGCCATCATGGCAGTGCTCCAACTATTTTGTATTGGCCATTAAAACAGTTTTGTCTCCGGCATTGCACCTTCAGAGCATTAAGAATTTCGAGTTGCGCGGTGAGGAGTTTTCCCTTAATGCGCTTTGATTGTTCCGGTGAGTTCTGTGAATGGTACACTGAATCACCCAATTTACGAACACTGCTTTTATTATTTGATGATAATTTCGCTGTAAGTTGTGCTTTGTTTTGTTCTTCTCTGTTACGTCGGTTCCGCTGGAGCTACGAAGCTCTACGAATTGTTTAGACTGCAATTATTCAACAGAATCTAATACAATTAGCTGACAGTTTAGTGTTTCCTTATTTTTAACTTGGTGGACTCAAGCCCTCCATTTACGGCTCGTACAAACCGTCATTGCGAGCAATATTTGTTTTTTTTTTTTGTAATTGTCGATGCGATGTTGGGCACTTTCTAAGTAGTTTTAAATCGCATCAGTTTGGGATGTAGCTCTATCTTGGCGTTCATTTCTCGGCCCTCAAATATCTCAATCCCCAAACGACGTGCTAGTTGCAAGAGTATGTTGCTTGAACCTATAGAAAAGGCATCTCTCTGAAGACCTATGTTTTTTGTATACCATCTCAACTAATCTTTTTATAGCACAAAATTTGGCATAGCCATGGTGACTACGCCTCCCAGGCGATGGTACTGATTCAGTTCTGGATCCTTCAATAATTCGAACAATTTATCGTCTTGGCACTAGTTGCCATGATCTATTTAGATCCATAATGTATAAAATCTCAATAAGCTCCTCGGAATATGGAGATATGAGGTGTTTTGTATGTGCAGTAAGTTTCGGAGATTCGTGGATCATTGCATGATACGTCTTGTCCCAGTTAGAATTAAAACTAACCTGAGAACCAGCGCTTGTGATTAGTGAAAACAACGGAAAATCACTGGTCTGTCAGCTCAGCCACGCTCTTCCTCACTGTTTGAGGTGCCCGTAGTTCTGTAAACTAAGGCATCTTATGAGAGCTGGCTTGGAAGTTGCTAGGTAGTCCTTTTTGGATAACTAAGTTTCTCACCCACCCAGCGCATTTTTCTGCGTAGGCGGGACGATTTGGTTTTATGGAGTTAATCCCATCCATTTAATTGCCTTTGTCGAGTCTGTCAATCATTGTCGTTAAAGGGGTGAGTACTTTTTTAGTAACGTGTCTTGTTTGCTTAGTCGTTTTATGCTCAATCAGTCTGTTTGCGGGACTGGCGCAATCATGTTTGCCATTGCTCTGGAGATGAATGCATTGACGTCGAAAGCATTCATTATGGAGAAGATCATTCAGCCCCTCATGTGTGCTTTATTTCCTCCATTTCGCTTATCACAAGGCATGCCTACGCCCGTAGCCAAAGTCTAATTTTTCACATCGGACTAGCCACCAATGATGGTCTGTCAGCATACCCAACAATCAGTAATTACTTGTGGTATTCACATCTCACCGCCCCAGCTAGCGTTTCCGTTTGTAAAGATTTCAATTTTGAGAAAGGAATTTTCCTTTTGATGGTTTTCTGCCTGAACAATATCTAACGCCCTCATTGGATTCGATTTTTATCAACCAAGTGTGTCTCGAGGAAACGCCCTGGAGTCGGGAGGAGTATATTTGAGCGCGTGGTAATGTAGACTCTAACAGTGTAAGCTATGTCAGTCTCAGCACTCTGTAGTTAATTGTTTCCAACTTTTTATTAACTGAATATAGCCTTTGCCCCCTATACAATCCACGCATCTGACCCCCAATCGACGTGGTATTACTGGTAATGCTCGCAAGATTAATCTTCATCTTTGGGGATCGTTTAGATGATTGAATACAAAGTTTGGTTGAGATCCAACCGATCAAATGGATTATAGCGGCTTTTTGATGAAGTTAAGGCGGCAGTCTTACTCATTCCAAAGTTATTGCTGTTCTGAGCTACAAATGACCTGAAGAGATGCAGCAGAGGCAGGGAAGGTATTCTGTCATAGGTCGGCCTTGCCAGGAACTCAACTTCACTACCTTTCAGAGTGAATGTTTATTATGGAGGGTAAAGCGGTCATTGCTCTTTCTTCTGCTTGAAATAAGGAGTATTGCACAAGCGCATGCAATTACAACAAATGAAGTAGTTAGGGTATTGGGTGTTCCCCTTGTCATAACTCCCAATTCAGCAAGGCAGATCGATGGTCGAAATGGAGATCTAAGAGCACAAATGAGAGTGCCTGCGAGTAGCTCATTCCGTATAGCCTCTTTTTCATTCACCTGTTCTTGTCTTTGTTTGTTTGAGCAAACCATTTAGTGCTGGGACCCAAGGCGGCTGTCATTAGGGGGAGGCTGCTTTTATCGCTTAACGCTGAATGAAATGCCACTGCATGACACCCTTTTCATTACCACAAATTTTGGTTTCATGTTCGTTTGATTATGTGCAGTTGTAATTCTCTTCTTTGTCATTTTCAGAATGCTCCGGCCTTCGCCATTCGTGCACCTATCATCTGCGTTGATGATCGAGTTATTTTTGGTGAACGGGTGAGTTATTGCCGGTTAATTACCTGTTTTCACTTAACATCCCTTTTGGTAACGCATTTGCTGCGCTCTTTCTGGTCGCCATAAAAATGGAAGGGGTTATAGAGATCCGCATGGACCACCTACTTGGGTCTCCTTTGCTTCTTTCTAGGATTTACAATTAATTACATTACACATTGTTGGTCAAAACTGTTCGAAAATTTGTGTAGTCTTACCACCGGTGTTTACAGGGTGATTTGCATATGAATACCGGATGCAACACTCGGCGCCCTCCCCTTCGTTACTGGAACGCCAGTAACAACTCTTAAGCGTTGTTCCAACAATTGCTTATTTATAAGACTGTTTTAATTGCATTGCTCAACTTTTCTGCCTTTATTGTTTCTTCGAAATGAGCAGTTGATCAGAATGCGACATTTAAGTGACCAATTTTTGATGTAATAGATGAAATGCATTTTATTGTATTGCTTTTTTGCCTCTCATTTCATTTGCCTGTGTTGTTGTACTCATCGCTGCAACTGTTTGTGATATTGTGAGATTGCAAGTACCACGGAATAGCGACTTTCATATTTACTTCTCGCTATTTTGTGTTCTCCTACCTTCCTCTCATTTCACCATTTGTGTTTGTTAGTTTTAAATGAGCTTTTTAAATGGTTTTGTAATTTGCAAGGTCTCGATATATAGTCCCGGATATTCATAAGGTTACTTGGTGATTTCACTCCCCATCATCTATCGTCATCAACTCTTTACTGACCGGAGTACTGTGAGAACGCTCGAACCCCGCTTCCATTTGAATAATTTCATCTCCATTGCCAGGGCTACCTACGTCTGGTGAACCCACGAACAGCTAAGTACGAACGCTCGGTCCAGTTGATGCCACCATTGCTAACCCGTCCAGCCGAACCTGCGTCGAGGGGAGAGGGAAGCATTGATTCACAGGTTAGTCGGAGCGCGGAGCAGTGGGAGCGTGGTCTGGGTCCCCTGGGAATCACTGGTGGCAGTGATGGTCGTCAGTATTTATGCGGTCTCTCTGATGCCGGAAAGAGCCTTTTTATTGTTCCGAAGTCAGTTATTCTCAACTAGACTCGCGGAGCATTCTCCCTCTTATTTGGCTTTAGTTTCCACTTGTGATCAAGGTTGGTTTTTTCATATTTTGAATACCTATACATATGTATGTATATGAAGATATGTGCATAAATTTGTTGTTTTTCATGGAGGGGACGTTGGGAAGACCAACTTGACTTTGGGCACTCCTAATAGCATGAGTAATTTGGAAACATGCTATTTTTTGTCCTTGATGCTTTGAATGCACACTGCTTGGTATTTTGTTGTATCTTGGCGACATTTTTGTTCCGCGTAAAGGCAGGAGGTGAGTGCGGGAAGATCAGGGCCATTCACGCCAATGATAATGTTGGCCGTTTCGAACCTACGCCCTATATTTCGAGTTCGTATTACGTCATCAGCACTAAATAACCCCCTTAAAGTCCTTATTTATGGTTTATAATTGAAGGGGTCCTGCCAGATGATGTTCTATTTCTTTTATTTGTCATCTTTATTCGTATTAGCAATACCTCCCTGAACCATTCCCTCCTCCCCAAAGCCTAGTGAATGATTACCCGTAATCATTCCTTTTTTTTTTCCCGCTGCTATTTCTTAACCGCTTGCCTATTGTGAGCGTAATCAAGTGAAGATCTGGTGAAGAAATGAAGTGATAATCACCACATCCTGTAAACCTGTCTATGTGGTTGGATTGGGAGTGGCTTGGGAAGAACTAATACCATTTCCGCGCAAAACGATGACAACTTCGCATCGCCGATCAGATTGTCCATCTGGCACTCAACAGACCAAAATACAAAACCCACCTTACAAAGTACAAAAAGAGCAAATTGAGTGCCCCTAAAATTAATTGGTCGTCTTTCCCTGGTAGCGTTGAGGTGGCCGTTAAACCTCGTACACCGCTGGAGGTTACGGTTGACAATCGCCTTACCATCTATTACCACCCATCTCGAGTACTTCAATGACGGTTGATGTCTCATTTGAACCCTATTGACCGCTCTCAACTCGCTCTGCATAAAGTTGGGCACAAATCTTCTTCATGTTTCTAACTACCTTTAATCCTGCCTCCCAAAGTCTTTAAAATTCAGCTTCGCCCGTTTGATCCCGTCGACAATTTATCAATTGCAAATCATAAGATTGTGTTAGTAGAGGAAAGTGCGTTAAGGAGCGTTGAGCAGAAGACCGCTACGAATCCATGTTTTTTTAGCCCTCTAAACAATTGCACTGATTTCATCATAACCAAAAGTCAAAGAGCTATTGCAGCATTGTTGCTTTTCTACTTTTTGAACCCTTTTTGGCAGTTCTCGACAGCTGGTGAGGATAACTGTCTAGCGATTTATGTTCCAACTGACTAACAAACTCTGCTGAACAGTAGAGCAAGTACTTTTGCCGTCATCCGTTACTTACACCTCTTGTCTACTCTGTCCTTACCTCCTCTCCAACAGAGTTAGCGTCGAGCATTCTCATTCCTTAAAGGATTCAATTCAACTAACTTCTATTAACCCATCCATGGAAATTAAAGCACTTAAAACTGCAAATTTAGAGGGTGAAAAACTCCTTCGATGTAATTGATTTGAATTGTGTTCCCCCATTCTCTTACGTCCGCTTGAGCCGTGGTGGGAGGAGCTGCCTCTTCGAAAAAGTGGTGAAGAAATCTGCAGCAAAGTTGAGCGTATCCTCAGGCTTCTCCATAAGAATGCTTAGGAGGAAGTCCTTCACGATATCAACAAATTCTGGATGGTTATACAAGTAGAGGTGATACTGGCTCTTCAATTCCTCCTACAAATTTGCATGCAATAAAGGAGCCACTTACTCCCACTAAAGCCACTTTGAGATGATAAATATAAACAATGCAGATGACTAATCATTCGATAGCAAAAAACGGCGATATGATTTCTGGCCATCGCGCTACCTGGTCAAGACGTTCACTTACTTTGCGTTCATGGAACCTGGAAAAGAGCATGTAGTTGTCCTTCCAGTGGAAGTCATCATCCATGACGCTTGGAGTTGATAGATATTGGGCTATAAAAAGGCAAGGCTCGATTGCAATCCTTACTTCACTTACTTTTTGTGATAGGCGGCGGAAGATCCATCGTTTTGAAGACGATAGGCAGGCCTACTTGGACCATAGACAACAATTGTCTGGGCAAAAAAGATTACTAATTAGAAGGGGGTTGCATGATGCCGATGAAGTCCTGCAAACAACAGTTTTGCCCTGGAGATGAACTTTTTAATGGAGAATAATTCTTGGTGGACTAGTAGATTGTTCAATGATTCAAAGGTCAAAGGACCTTGACAACCAATTAGCGCCGCCCTACTGTAAATTTGAGAATAGTGGAAAGTCTCTTTATTCACTGCATCACGTTGGGGCATCAATGACAAAAGAGCCGCTATTCAATCTGTTCACTGTGTTTTCAATACGTTTCTTTTGTTTTCGAAAAATTGCACGATGTTGTAGGGCTTGGATGTGAGAGCTTTCACCATTCCAATCAATTAATTTGATCTGTTCTAGAACCCTGTATGTCCTCACTATCAGATTCACTTAAAAAGGTTTGATTTATAAGGATTGCAAAAGACCTATCATTCAAGTTACATCGGTAGGTTGATGGTACTGCGACTTGGAGAACAAACGCCACCCTTAAAACAGGGGTCGGTGAATGAGCTAACTAACTAGAGGTTATCTTTGCTTGATGGTGATGTTGAGCATCGAAAGCCATCTCCGTCCAATGTGGAGATTAACGATGGGACATGAAAACCAACTCACCCGTGAACGGTAAAATATTTGTGTGTAGTAACGCTACCTCCCGTTGGTGGAAAAATGGTTTGCTTCATGGCCAACTCAGATATACTCTTGTTGTTGTAGGAGACATTCCTTTCACATAACTGCTCCTAAAAGGTTAAAGGATAAATGACTGTTTTCTTTACCATTTTCTTCTCGCTAATCACCTTCGTGCAAAGGGCGTTAAGAAGTAGCTACGAAAAACTTCTTGCCGAAGGAGATCTAACCGCACTCCTCAACAATGTACACAATTGCTGTCAATTCCACTTTTGCACAACTCAACCTCAGAAAGTCATGACAAGCCTTGTCTCAGTCAACTCTGTTCATCTTTCTTATTTTTCCGACTTTTACTGCATATTTGCACACAGAGGATGAGAATGGACAATCTCTCCTCCTCGGTTCTGGAAAGATTATGAGGCATTCGGGGAGAGAGTTTTTAGCACATACGGTAATGAGGAGTCTCCCCCTTCAATTGGTTGACATTTTTTACCCTCAAGTTAGATTGAGCAGACAGGCTGTAGCTTCACTTTCCTCCTGCTTCCAGACAAGTAAACAGCGTATGGTAATCGAGTCCGTCTGCATTTAATCACACGCGCATTCAGAGCATTGTTTTGAAGTGATGAGATAGTGCTTGTCTCATGAATGTGGAAAAAACTTCAGGCACAATGAAACTTGCCTCAAAGGTTGATCAGTCAGTCACCAAAGCCATAATGCATACAAAACTTCCGCATCACGCCAAGAGGACAGTACAGTTAGATACACTTAAAAACAACGAAATTTGCAGTTATTTGATGCGATACTGACTAGCCAGTCACTACCATACTACACAGCTATATCCGCAAAAAGTAAAATTGAATTTATAGCGTATGGGCTAGGTTGAGATGGTCTGCAGGACGTCAAGTCATTAGACTAGGCGAAACGTGATACTAGTTGGAGAAGATGATGACCACTTCCATACTTGCTTAATTCCTATTGCTTGATAAGCGTTCGCAATCTTCTATCGCTTCTACTTTGAAATAAGACAATATTTTTCAGCAATGAATGACAGTAGTCTTTGTGGCCTTTGCCTTCATCAAGGCACGCTCGAAAGTGCGCGTGGAATAGTCTCACGCCACCAGTAGTGGTGTGGTCCTTAATTATAACAGAAGAGAAATAATGCGTTTTTTGATGCGCATCGAAGTTCTGGTCGCCATTTTTCAACTTGCTTTTATTTGTATAGAAAAACGTCAACGCGAAGTCGAGATCACATGCGTATTGACGATTGTTTTTTTTTTTTTTTTGCTTTTTGGACGGAAAAGTGTCGAAACATTCCTCATTTGTTCTGAAAACCCAATTATCATGTGGGAATTAAACTCACGAAAAACTTGGACTTAAATCAGATTGACCAGGGCAAATAAAATTTTAGGAGACTTGTCAAGGACCAGAAACAAGGTTCAATGAAGGCAACAGTTCAACCAATCAGTAGCACATATGTACGAATAAATCCTCCATCAATTAGTGACTTTGCGGTTGTCTTCGTGGTTTCAGGTGTATAAAATGATGAAAACTAACATCTATAAGACAATGTCTAACATTTGCAAGAGAATTCAGTACAATAATGATAAAGCAGTTATTTACAGATAGTTCTTGGTCCAACTACAAAGATATAGTTGAGGCAAAATCGCTCACACAAACGAGGTTGCACACCACTCCATCGGCATCCAAGGTATTCACTGTAAATTTTGTCTCGGCACTGGTGATGGCGTAAATCCGTTCAACTACAAGAACGGCACCATTGGCCAGATACCAGCCCAACTCGCTTAACGAATGTCGACGAGTAGATTTGGTTGACTCGGTGCCTATCCACTCCTCCACCTCCACAATTAGGTCATCTAGTTCGCGGTAGGTTCGGATGATGCGCTTAGTAACCCCGTCTTTAGACTGCAGCAACAGCGATGTTGTTTACAATCGCTTATTCACTTACCTTCCGTGTTTGCTCATTGATTTCGTTTAAGAGATTTAGTTGACTATCTAATTCTGATGTGAGAGTTGTGTGATACTCAGTATCTGCGATAATGTATTCGCTTCGAGTAGTAACTAGAACGGATTTGTCATTGGCACCGGCATCAACAGAACACTGACATAGCGACACAAGAGGAGTAGCAATTGTGCAAGCCTACCTCGTAAAAGCCAACATCAGTGCCATCCTCCGCAATGGCGCGTAGCGACTCCTCGAAAGTTGCCTGGTTGATGGTTGAAGGTGCTAAACCCCGATTATGCCGGTGTAGTGGATTAACAGTGAACTTACTTATATCAGTGCTGAAGTCGAAGCTAAGCATAATGCGCGATCTTGAACGTAAAGTGTATTTTGAGGTTATAGGTTGCCATGGCTCCTAGTATTCAATCAAATAAGCAGAAAATCTCTATATTTGGCATAAGCATTCCATTGAATTTAACTGTCCGAAAATTTCAATAAAATAAAACTGTCCGAACCATCAAATCGATCTATATCAAAATTACGGAATTACAGTCATGATTCTTGAATAAAATTTGAAGCTCCGAATCGCAAAATTTAGATGTCAGAATTCTAAAACAGATTCTAGCTTTGAAATGCAGAGAGGTCATCTGCCTTCGTCAGCATCTGTTAAGTCTAACAAAGCTATGGAAATTGCTAAAGCGATATGCATTTCAAACCAAATAGTTACTATGGCTTAAGTGCTTTTCACTCTGCCACACATTCAAACCCCTCTCACACACGTGCTTGATGGTTAAAATTCCTGATATAAATTAAAAATACACACCTCCCCATACTCAGCAAGCATCCAGTCCGAAAAGTCCAACTCAAGAGGTCGCCAGTCGAAGTAGCCACGGTGACAAACTCAAACAAGCGGCAAGAGCCCCAAATGCCCATCCGACTACCCAAACGAAAGAAACAACAGACTCAGAGCACCGCCCACCGTGGAGCTAGCCAACTCGTTACACCATCTCACTCGGCGGAGCGCACTCAAAACTACGGCCCCAGCCACACGCCCAGCGCGACCCCACCGCCGGCGAGGAAATTTTGAACAAACGGACACCAGCCCATCCACTGTGCCAAAGACCAACTTCGACCAGACAAACACAACGAAACCATGAATCGAGAGAAAGCGGGTCACCCTGAACACACGGAACGCCAGATTTATGCGGACGATTACTGAATGTACAAAAATGCGCCACCGCGCGCGCACCATTAAAGAGAACGCTGAGAAAGAACCCAGGATAAGATTCGTTCTTTTGATGAGATTTTATCCTCCATTTGCCTCAACCTGAATTGGGATAACACAGGGTACTGTGGAAGAGGTTCGAGACATGTGCGCACAGTAGAGGAGGTACTCAGTGGATTGAACCAATTAGGAGTGCGGCGTACCCGACCTAAAGAAAAGAAGTTGAGAATCACAGCATCTCATCATTATAAACATAGTATGAACCACAATCACGTCGTTCAAAGCTCAAGGGCCGCCTGTCACCAGGAGGACGAGATAAACTTTCAATTTCTTCGCTTGTAGACGGTGTTTGACGCTCCGATGAGGTGGTTCTACAGCCTATACGATGTAGAAAAACATTAATATTGTCAAAGAACCATGGAGGAAAACTACCTTCATTAAGCAGGGAGAATGAGGACGCTTGCTTGTTTTGACCCCAAAGATTGCGTTTGAACTCCTCTATGGGCATTATGGTTCGAAAATTGGGCGATAGCGACCTACGATGTCTGACTTTCCTGGATCCTGAAAAACCACAAACATTAGGAAAAACTTCATAATTCCTACGAGAAGCTAGAATGCATGTCTACTTAACATCTCATCTGGCGCAGTACATCCTATTGCAACTTAATTAAAATGCAGCACTAATGTGTTCCCTTAATTCAACTGGGAGTGATGGAAATTGACCAGACAATTGAACGCCCCATCACAGAAACCGCTAAAAATGGTTGCACACTTCCTCTTATTAAAAGACGTGAATCCAAGCAAGACCATAATGGACACTTCCGTGAAGGAAATCTGTAAGAACCTTAATCTCCATGACCATCTCAAATTACACTGTAGCACTTTACCGTTCATAAATTTCATATTTTAGTACAGTGGGGTAAGTCTCGCAAACTTAAGAATACATCACACATCCTGACGGCCACATTGTTAATGTATGGCTACGCTGAGAACCACCACCATAGCTCCATTCAATACTCGAAAGGTCAGAGCAAATAGGAAAGGCCATTGCAAGTTCCATGTTCTACAAGATTTAGAACCGAAAGTGATACGAGTCCGTGGTGATTCAAATGCCAGGAAAAGACTAGTTCCGTAATTTATTGCCTTGAGAGCTATATGATGTTTTGATGCGGTACAAATTAAAACAACACAATGTGACAACAAAATCCAGGTGGTACTTCTAACGCGTTTTAAATCCCTTATGATAAATAAGAAATTGATGAGGGTGCTTAAAAGGAAAATAAGGAGCTGATGTTCTGCAGCGAATACATCACCTCCTCCATTCGGGCATCGCCTGGAGAAAGCGGCCTGATTAGGCATTGCCTAACCAGCACTGACCAATACATTGCAAAATGACTAGAGAACACAAAGACAACACACCTTGGTCGAATGAACGGAAGAAGGGAAGCCTCATAGTTCCACGTTCCAATGCATACTCAAGTTCTTCTACTGGGGCGATAATTCGCCGCTTGCGCGCGCACTTGGCACTAAATTCTAAATAAAACGTGGCGATAAATCAAACACAAAATGGATAATCGCCGCAGTGTATTCGCTTATTAAAAGAGCGTACGCACTGTTATGGTAAATGGGGGTCGAAATTCGTCTTTCAACATGTTTCTGTGTGGTGCATTTACGATTCGCCAATAAGGGAGAGCGTTTAATTTCTGCGTGTCTTTGAGAGGCACAGCCGACGGTATTCCGAGGGGCCATTGCATTTCCCCGGCGAATTGCTTAAGAAACGAAGTTATGGATGCCGTAATGTAATCAGGATCCAGACACACAAGACTTCAAACAGATTTTGATCTCGGATAACGGCGAAATTGACGACAAAGAAAAAACCAGCGCTAAATTACCAGTCGGCATTGGGTGTGTAAAATAGTCCAGTTTTTCTCCATCAGAATCTTCAGCTTCCATTTCTGTGTACTAAAATAATGTTAAGGTTATCATCCACAACCGACCTTTTTTATAACAGCTCTCAACCCTTCACTGAAGAACATCCTAAAATTTGTAATAAAATACATAAGACAGAAGCGATGCTGTAATAACTCCTCCTCTATAATTATATACCAACAAAAATGTAAACAGCCTACTGAAAGACAGCTAGCACCCTGAGAATAAATTAGGAAATAACAGAAGCATTTGATTCGAGCATAGTGAAGATCTTACTTTGGTGAAGGCAATGAATTTGGTGAGGCTGTGAACTTGCATGCGCTATAAAGAACCAAGCACACTTATAATGCTAAGGGATTTCAACATAATAATCCGAGAACGTGAGAAAAGCCTACAGAGATAAATTGGTGATAAAATCCCACAGAAATTTCAAAAGGACCGAGACAAATTAGTGCGCAAATGAAATAGATAAAACAAATCGCCGAAGAAAATGTCATCACTAGAAAGTTAGGCATAATTGACATTCAAAAAATTTGCCCGATTTTAAACCTCCATTTATTTTGTTGTCCGCTTATGACATGCGAAATACGACGTTTAGATGAAGTTCACTATCTCGATTTAAACAGCTAAGCCAACGAAGGCCTCATTTTTTAAAATCATGCTTTTATGCATAAACTTCTTTTTTTCTGTTATGACTTGCTGATTCGTGCTAGTCTATGCCTTTGTAAAAATGATATGCAAAAATACTCAAGCACACCCATACATTGAGCAGACTTCTAGTGTTTTATCGTATATCGTTGACTTCATCTTCTATTAATGTATGAAGAAAAGTTTCTCGGCGTTTAAAAAGTTTATTTGTGGTGCTAGAAGGCATGATGTTTGGCTGAATGTTTGCGTTAGGCAAACGGTTAGAAATATTCTCATGGACTCACCGGAAGCCCACTTTATAGTACAAAGGTGAGGTATTCTCCAAATTGGCAGCATAACATAGAGCTAGTCAAAATAAACAAAGTGTTACAGAGGCAAGTGTAGTCCTCCGAGTCCTTCTGGTCGGTATAAGAAATTAGTAATTGCAGTAGGACACAAATATTCTGAAGACGGCAGGACAAATGGGTTTGAGCATAGCCCAAAGGTCAGGGTACGTGTACAAGAGCCAGACAGATCCTAAAGTGGTCGCCAAACATCAGGTAGTCTCATAAACAAAGCATTACAAATTTTTTAGCCTAGAATTGAACCGCTATGCAATATCGTAACTTCAATCTCTTTGACCGTCACTTGCTTCGTTTTTTACCTTTCCGTTGGCTTGCTGTGCTGGCTTTGGTGCCACTCGAAAGCATAATCTCTTTTTTTCTCTCTTTTTACAAACAGTCAGTGAAGCATCCTGAGTCTAACCACCAAGTAATAGAAGGCATTAAGTGGAGATAAATGCCTGTGTTCTAGTGAGGAAAAAAAGAGATAAAGAGCTGGATTGCTCCTTAGGCCAGCTTGCATGTACAAGAACCAGACTAATAAGAAAGTAACCCCCAGCCATCAAGTGGTGCAGGAGTAAAGTTTTGCATTCGGAATTTTGTCGTGAGTGAAGCTGGATACATGTATTCCAAAGAGATCAAAGCAACTAGGCCTGAGCATGGCCAGAAGGCCATCTTATACGCACAAAGGCCAGGCAAATCTTAAAGTGACCGCCAAACATCAGATGGTTTCATAAACAAACCATTACAAGGAGAATATTCAACCTTTCCGCAACAATAGAATTAAGAACTTTGCGTATGCTTCGTAGGCAAAACATTAACAATTGAAGCAACGCCTCTGTGTACCACTTGGAAAGGTTCCCTTACCGCGAACGCTTTTAGACATTAGCGATGACATTAAGTTAAAGCTTCTTCAACACACGACTGTGTTTAATCTCGTTCTCCTTGTTGCATATCTACTTTAGATCAGCGTTTCAACGTCTAGACTTGAACACAATTGGTAGTCGACCGAAGTTTCGGCCCTCGATTCCTACTACTAGTAACACCAAACTCGAAATTCACTCAAAGCTGATGAGAGTTTCAAATGCATTTACTCAGTCTCGTGGTAGATGACGGCTGTTTGAGCTGGCTCCTAGGCGCATATTTGCAACGCCGAATACGCTTTGGTGGCTGGCATAGGAGTTGCATCGGTGAGAGTACCAGGAACGTCATTAGAATTTGAATTAGAATTCTTCAAATTGGAAGTCTCGGGACGTTACAGTATAACTTACTTTTCCATGCATTGTCTGCACCAATAAATCGAGGAAATAAATGTAATATATATTAGTTTGTTTAAATGGACTTTTATAGGAGAGGCGGGAACCAATTGGGAATGAAATTCACGTGCGCGAAGACAGTGAGGAGTCTCTCCAGTTGGTATCTGCTATTTGGTCTATCTGCATCCCAATCCCCAAACGCCAAATATATCATCTGCAGCCAACATTCTCTTGAACCCTAAGGTTCAAGGGCCAGAGTGCAGGCTGCCAGCTCTTACAAGAAAGACTTAAGTAATATCTGTAAGTTATAGTGCCTTTTTTCACCAAATATTGTTGCAACTGTTTTTGCATCAATGCGCCATGCCGGCAATAGCAATGGGTCCATTATAATTAGACAATAGTTGTAGCGTCTCGAGGCTTCCCATTATGTCGATGAAGGTAATGATTTTGACTTAATACATGCATCCTGGGGAGAGAAAAGGAATTTGGTCTAAGGCTGGTCCGAAGGGCGCCCACGTGTACATCAGGTGATCACTTAAACAAGGCATTACAAATGCGTGGTTTTGTTAACATTTTTTTGCTGCACACCACCTTCCACACTGTATGCATTTTTTTGCTTCATGCAAAGGTCACGTATACTAGTATTCTCCGCTCACGCCAAGTTTCACTGTTGCGATCACTGTACAAGAATCTAGCTGAACGAAATTGAGAACCAATATGTCGTGCAGATTAGTTGTTTAAATGTGCCTTGTGGGGCAAAGACAAGAGTTCAGCTCGATGGTTGTGCTTGAGGGGACTAATAGCACTGCGGAGCGTGATTAGGCGCCCTTGCGTTGCGTACGGTATTGTCCAGCGGTAGTAACGTCGAGGCTACATTGATGGCATGTGAAAAACCTATCCTAAGTCGACATGGTGGTCAAACCATGCGAGTGACGTCTTGTATTTTATAGAAGGTAGCATACAGGCGCCTTACCACAAATACTCATAAACTTTTAATAATTTGCCATTTAGGTTATTTTGTTATCCCAAAGAGAATTTCCAGAGCACTAAATCGGAACGCAACTTCTTTGCAATCAAATTTCAACAATAAGGAACAAAGGGCTGAGTAATCACAAATGTTATAGAATCCCGCACAGACGTATCTCCAAATTTTCAAGATCTCTTCATGGAAGTGCATAGTACAAAGTTGGATTATTATGGTTGGCTTAAGGGTGGCATTATTTCCATGGGATTAGTAGTAACTGATGTCAGCAGACGGAACAAAGTACTAAATAAATTATTAGTACTTCAAGCGCCTAAGTGGTGTTTGATCTTATCCTAGGGTTAAGAAAAGTGCAATATTTCGTTCATCCAATCGCCTGTATGCGTGCAATCACTTTGGCGACTCGACCTTTGCCAATGGGCTAGCCTTCGACAATGCCAGAGCCCCATCGCATTCATTTCGGCCCAAGTACAAGTATACGACAGGGAACTACATCCTTCTACAGCCTAGTAGGAAGTTGCAGTTCACTACAACGGTGGCAGCGACACTTACGATTTTCCTCATCGTTTGCAGCAAACCGTGTGGTAGAAGTTAGCATGCACACAGTAGAGTCTGCTTGGCTACCCTCAAAACCCTGAACCTCGGACTTCAGAAGAGGGTTAGTTGAGGAAGTTTCAGTAGGCATCAAGTACAGAAAGAAATGAAATGTGAGAGGATTTTGAGGCAAAAAGTCAATGTCACCATAAGAACGTATGTTTGCACTTCTCAAACACTGGGTTCGTGTTCGAATCCATTTTACGCCTCAGCTACACCTTACGTAGGAAAGTTTCTACTTTTATACAGTAGAATGGCGGAAAACGATAGATCCATTTATCTTCTACTCCAATCCTGTTTCCCACAACCAAACTACTAAAAGTTAAGGCTATACCAACGTAAAATCATTTGGGATTTTCTCGTTTAAGGGTTAAAAAACCCCATTTGTTGTATTTTGCTGATGACCGTTTGACATTTGGCGGTTGATTTAGCGTCCCAAGACTTCCTAGCCGGTATAAGAAGTCAGCAAGTGAAGCTGAATATATGTATTCCGAAGACGACAAGGCAAACTAGCCTGAGCATGGCTTGAAAGCCAGCCCACATGTACAAGGGCTATACAAATCCTAAAGTGATGACCAAATGCTATGTGGCCACGCAAACAAAGTATTATAGTTACATTGACGTTTATCTTCCTTTTGTACGCGAGGACTGACATTTGGACCGAGCCAAAGTCTATGGTTCCAGACTATGCCGTAGCACCGATGTTATAATTTCTGCTTTAAGAAAGATATGCAGCCGCGTTCAGAGCCTTACAATGTAAAATATGTAAACCCTTTTCTCGCTGATAATTCAGGTAACTAGAAAATCCGTTGGAGTTGGAATTACAAGACATCGAAATCCTAAAGAAACCTTTAAAAGTTTAAATAAAGCAAACAGCACTTTTTAAAATTTTTTCAAGATATAATCTACCTATCGCTTTAAAAAGTTGAGACATCTCAAACATCCATTACTGTTTATTTGACATAAGTTAATCAATAAAAAATTCGCCCAGAATGTAAATTGAACCACTTAAATGCATTTCTATTCTTCGAATAATCATGACAATTACGACTTCTGGAATACAAGGGCTTCGACCGACTTTCTGCAAAAATAGTGATGTTTAAGTCGACATTCTCGTGCGGATTTTAACTGGTCATGTCGCGTGAGGTTAGGTAGGCTTTTTCAATGATCTTGATATTCCAGGTCGAACGTGCGGTTAATGCGCCCAGGAATGGCTGTAATTGTTCTGAGCGGGAAATACGCTGGCCGTAAAGCTATCATTATTAAAAACTATGATGATGGCTCAGCTCAGAAACCGTATGGCCATGCTCTTGTTGTCGGTATCGACCGTTATCCTCGTCGCATTTTGCGGAAAATGAGCAAAAAACGAATCGAGGGGCGTTCTAAGATAAAACCCTTCATGAAACTTGTCAATTACAATCATATTATGCCTACCAGACACACAATCGTCATACCATTCGACGCTAGCGTTGTTAACAAGAACAGTCTGGTTGATAAGCGAAAGAAAAGGACAGCGCTCCTGGAGGTCAAAAAGAAACTTCAGGAAAGGTAGCTCTAAATTGTTCTAAATTCTCATTCTCGTAGGTATCGCACCAACGAAAATCCCTGGCTCTTTCGCAAACTGCGATTCTGATCTATGTGTGAACATGTGAAAACTGAATAAAGAAGTTGGTTCGCACTGAAAGCTCGTTCTACCATGGTTGTGATTCGGACTGATTACCGATTTAACAGAGTGGGGATCGAGCACTTGCACAGACGTTGGGCTGTTCATCGAGGCGCCGTACCCGTCATTCTGAAACGACTCATCCCTACGCCACGAAATCGTTAACGATTAGGTAGAACCATGGATTTCTTTAATTGGGTCAGCACTGTGGTGTCGACCTGCGCGACTCTAGATAGATACATAGAGCTTATGAAGTCTCGAGAGTGTAGCCAATGGTCAGACTTCCGTAGACTTTTGTCGTCTCCACCCCGTGTGCCGACTGAGAAGCTTAAGAGATAGGATTTAAAAATGCTTTAATGAACGGCTCCATGGTGTTACATTCGGCGTGCGGACGGTCGTTTATTTACAAAATCCACTGTCGAAGCTGGCTGAATCCACCTAAGCTCACATACGCCTGCTCTTCACCTAGGAATGACAACAGGGCGAGTTGTTATTGGAAGCTTTTAAAGAGGTAACGAAGACAGTGACGAAACTAACAATTCTGTCAAATGCGGCATCAAAGAGTCCGGAGGTGGGTTCAGGAGCCGGAACAGGAGCGAACGCCTCGTTTGCGCCAGCATCGGTCGGTGAGGCCTTGCGCTTCAAGCGATGCTGCGGGAATGAGGGCATCATCTCCGGTTCGCAGGCTATAAAGCAATGGAGTGTTAGGGTGCACAAAACCCGCGTAGAACCGTACAGAAGATGGCTTCAGCTACTTACGGAGAGGATGTTCTCTGAAGTAGGAGCTCTGACAGCATTCCCTGGCACGAGCGCGCCTCGTTGGATCGTACATGAAAAGGAAGTTGAGCAGTCTAAATCCGGCATCAGAGAGCCAAGGAAAGGTTTGACGAAGATTGTTGTATCTGAAAATATTCCCCTCCGCATGATAAATTTGGTATTTTAATATAAACATAGGCCAAAAACGAAAGCTTGGCTTACTGCTGGGTTTTCAGCGTAATTTTCTTCAGCAGAGGTAACGAGCTCATTCCCTAGAGGGATATCAGTGGTAGTGTTAAGTAATTACTAGAAGTATAGACCTACGGGCCAAATGCGTTCGTTCGGAGTTCCCAGCAAATCAATTATCAGTTCCAATTGATGCACCTCATTCTTACCGGGCAGAAGAGGCTTATGCAAAAGCAATTCTCCCATAATGCATCCCGCCGACCTGCACAAAAGAACGAGGCAATGGGAGAGGTAGTCCACCCTGAAGAAGCCACTCACCATATGTCAATTGCCTTGGTCTGCATTTTATCACCCAATAAGACCTCGGGTGCACGATACCTTCAAGCAGAACATATATTTATACCAATTACAAGAAAAACCGAAGTTACTAAGTGAAACTTACCACAGAGTAACCACCTTAGGTGTCATTGGGTGTTGCGAATTGGACGGACGCGCAAGTCCAAAGTCGGCTATGGAAAATTTGACAATTAATAAAGAGGAAACCCCACCTATCTTTACCATTCCTTTATCCGTCATGAGCAGATTTGACACCTTCAAATCACGATGAATTATGAAGTTCTCATGAAGGTATCGCAGACCTTTAAAAACTTGAAGCATAATTCCTTTAACCTGAATACCAAAGGATAATAATCTGGTTGATTTTTTGTACCTGTGCCTCAGTAAAGGAATTTGGCATGTTGTCCAGAAGGCTTGCCAAATCTTGTTCACAGTACTCCATCGAAAGAAATATGCTAAAATAGAAGTTGGAGCGCTAACCCGACCAAATAAGACCAATGCTAAGAAAATGAGCTAAGCCCATAAATAACTCCAGGAAGAAAGAAGTAGTAAGAATAAGAAGTACCATATCTGAGATCCAACTTTTGACAGATGTAAGAGAAATAGACTGTTACCTGTCGAGACTACGCCCTACAACAACCTCCCTCAGTTGAACAACGTTTGGATGCTTGATGCTCAGTAAAAGGGTTATTTCTCGTAGACTACTGATCGGGATACCTATATGGACGAATAAGGACAAATGTTAGTTTATACCATCTCTCTCATTTTCCATTCGGACCTTCTTGAGTGCAACAATCTCTCCGGTCACAGAATCACGTGCTCTATCTTAAGAAAATATGGAAAGTACTTGAGCATTACAAACAATGCCATAAGTGCCCTCGCCGATCCGATTCAACTTCTCGAAATCAGAAACACTCCTACATCTCCCTTCCTATAACCGCGTAAAGAAAATACTCAAAGCACTCTACCCTAAACTGCGTGGGTATCCTGAAAGGAATCAACTTCTTCACGCCAAAGAGCTTCAGTTCATCAATGCCTGCTTCCATGACTTTGAAGCACGGAACGCCAATGGTGACAAAACAAATAGGAATGCTAGACGCATTGCGTCATCATCATCATCATTTGAATTCGATCACTCTTTATTTTATGGATTGCTAGAAACAAATTAATTATTGATTTCAACAAGGTTGACCAATTATACACTATTAGCATAACTCCAAAATTTGCCACATGAACGTTGCTTCCGCAGAGCAAAATGATTTGAACAGATGATGCATAGATTTAATAGACGGAAACAATGGGACCACCAAAATGATTCAGGTGGAAAATATGATAAAGCACAAACAAATAATACTTCTCAATCAAGAGTCGCTGAAAGTTGGTTTTATTTTACTAACATTTGCTGGGATATTAAATATGTGTATGAGGCTACTCCTTGCTGTAGCGTCCCGAGGCTTCCCTTAGGGTGGAAGGAGGTATAAGTGGAGTTGAATATATGTATTACAAAGGCGGCAGGACAAATGGGACCTGAGCAGAGCCTGAAGACCACCCACGTGTACAGGGACTAGACAAAACCTGAACTGACCGTCTAACGTTAGGTAGTCACATGAACAAAGCATTAAACTGCCCCTCCCTTCTTTTGATCAACGTCCTCGGCGATCCCATTTGGTACATCTCCCATGCCAGCCATCACAACATATTCAGTACTACAATAAAGCACCCACAAGCCAACCGCACCAGTCAACAGACCACACAAGACTGAGGAATGCTACTTGATCTCCTCGGCAGCTTCAAGTGCATCTGGAGTTACGTCCTATCTGACAACCAGATTCAGAGCCGCATACATCTGTTGACTATCAATTGCTTCCAGGAATAGACGGTGAGACTCTGGTCTAAAACATATGTTACAAGGAAAACGGGATGAGCCACTGTCCCATAGGTAAGGAAAGCCGTGGTGTCATTTCCGACAGCTAAACACGGATTTTGCATGAGAAATTCCGACACGAAACTTTTCCAAATAGTTAACGGTGGTGTCGCTTCAGCTGTTAATAGCTTGTCTGTGGAACATGTGAATAAGGTGATACCAAGTGCAGACGTCAGTCTCAACCCTTTCGTTGTGAAGGTTTCCGAGATTGTCCGTCACCAAGGCAAATGCGTCTCCTTTACGCCTGTATCTTCATCTATTGCCTTTCGACAGAGTCATACTCTCTTCTACGCATGTATAGCTCATGATTGCCAGTGCACAACGCCAAAATGGATTTCCCCACTAAAAGATAGAATTCCTTTGTACTCTTGCCTGCTAGTTGGATTATAAATTTCTTGTCGTGAAAAGAGAGGTTTCGAATTTCCGGCCAAGGGAACTTGATTTTGGGGTATCTGCATTTATTCAACCAGTGCACCATCCGATTGAACCGCTGCTCGTCGGTTTGTTCGTACTGTTCTTTTCCGTAATTCAGTCGATTAGTTGGCAAAGTTTAGCTACGCAAAAGTAGGATGTCAGTAAGGCAGCAGTGTCTGTTGGGTAATAGATTTTCCAGCACATTGTCGCTTTCAAAAGCACATTGCACCTAAAAGTCGTCAAAAAATGCCGAGTTCGCTTTCCGCTGCCACCAGTGTAGCGTCCCAAGGCTTCCCATGGGATGGAAGAAGGTATAAGTGGGGTTGAATACACGTATTCCAAAGACGGCAGGGCAAATGGGGCCTGAGCGTGGCCCGAAGACCAGCCCACGTGTACAGAGTCCAGACAAAATCTAAACTGATCGCTTTACGTCAGATAGTCACATAAAGCATTACATTTGCTGCTCAAAAGAATTTCAATATAGGAATGCAGCTACTTTCTGTGTCATTTTATCGCTTGCCCAACCGTTTCAGTTACGATCACATATGCGGCCAAATGGACTCTTCTCCATTACATTACACTTTGTTCCGTTCCCTCCGAATAGCAATGATAGCAAAATCAGAGCGTTATACGCCCTAATCTGCTCGCAAATGGCTTTTGAGATATATCCGTGTGGCGCAAATTTTGTTGATTAATCTTCATTCAATGTCACTTAAGTGGGTGGAAAGGTATATCAAGGGAAGTCATGCAGACGCATTAGATCAGATCAAAAGGTAGTCATTAAGTTGAGGCTGTTATTAATTTTTGCTAATTATTGCCGTGCCTTAGCTTGGCTGAGTAATAGGTAATTCATTGTTTACTGAAATATTATCACGATTTGTAAACGGTTATGGTGAAATATACAAATGTGTTTAAGTTTGCCTTTGTAGGGTAGAGGCGGAAAGCAATTCGTGCACAAACCCAGTTCGTGAGGAGCGTGAGGATATGTTCTCAAGGTAGCATCAGATGTGCGTCTCATCAGCGGCCACTCCTCTTTTCCCTTCGTTTTGTACATGAATCCTAGTAAAGCTTCCTCAACTAACTCTGTTCTGAAGTCCGAGGTTCATGGGTCTGGGGAGTAGACAGACAGGCTCTGCATATGGAGCCCTCCGAAATCGTAGCAATCCAAGTCTAGCCCCACACTGCTCTTTCCTGTCATATCATTTGAAATATCTTTTAAGCAGACTTTTTTTAAGGTTGTGGCCGTGTGACACTTAATTGCTAGTAGCTCGTTTTAACCTATGTCGTGTAATTTGAACGGCCCTAAAAATGAACTAACATTTAGTTACCTGATCCGATCAGACGCTTACAATTGAGTAGTGCATGCTTCATACGAATGAGCTTTCGTTTACTGTCGGGCTGCTAATTTGGCTTAAATTTATATTTCTTCATTATGCCTTTGTTTCGTTTGGAGGTTTCAGATTTATAATGGGGAAATGATCCCGTGGTAGTTGCTGACACCTGTACTGTTGTTTTCACCATAGAATCCCAAACGCACGCCTCGTTGTTTTTAGGGGTAGTAGCAACAGGTGACATGAGTGCGCTTAGACGACACAAGTGTGCACAATGTCCATTGTTAGTTTGAGTGCATCTGTATATTTATCTTCGTATCAGTCTAAGCCTTCACCGGGTCAAACAATTTAAGGCTGCTGTTTTGTTTATTCGAACCCTAAAAGTAAATAAAGTCAGATCAGCGTTAAGCGGTGACATCAACATCGCACAACAATCCATCATATCTTTCAATGTGAATTTACCATCACAACTGCCCACATGGCCTAACCTCAACGTGAATTTTCCACTGATGTGATTTGTTGTCCATTCGAATAGTGATTCCCTTGCTAGAGCTAAAGTAGATGCATCACCCACGTACACTTCCGGTGACCGGAAGTCGAAACATCTTGACCAGATCCTGAGGTTCATTTTATACTTGTGCCATCTCCAGATTTCGAATTGATTGGAAAACGTCCTTACCGCCGGTAGTCATGTTACATCTCTAGAGCCGCCTGGTGTGGCTGTTCTTAGGGCGGAAATAAAAATTGTCGGCAATCTGCATAAGGATAATCGACCCACTCAAATGGCCGACTTGCTCTATTCTAGCCTCCGGTTTGCGAAGATACAATTCAAATCATTAATTTGCCGCTTAACGCGTAACCGACCGGCTGAGAGCTGAGTTAACCAAACTCGTTCAGTAAAATAGTCGTGTATCTGCCATATATGCCGCCTAATGAATGGAACTCGTCTCCATGTTTTAGGCATCAGCTCCAATGCTGTAGTACCACTTTAGAAAGTCCAAAAACCGACCATAGCCCTGCTGAGAAATGATTATTTCAAAAGTGCACGTCGACGTTCAGGTACAGAAAAGCTACGCCTTCACTCCCTCAGATTCTCCTATGCGTCTGTTCCAAAATAAAGCAAATCCCAAATTCAGTCCCTTCACTTTTATAATTCTCTTTCAAAATACTCTAATCACTTCCCCACCAAAAAATCACTAGCAAAACTTAAATACTTCCGAGTCGATATGAACAAGCAAATTCATTAAACGATTAGTTGATATACTATCACAACAATTTCAACAGAGTTCCGTGGATAATCCCTAAGAGACGATGGTAGTCGATGTTGTCGTCGTGGTGGTGAGATAGTGGAGCTCCAGGAGGGAGAAGGAGCAGCGTCCATAGGTATTCCCATCCCGAAGTTTTCTACACGTTAAGCCCGGACAACAGGGTTTGTGGTTCCAACCCCCACAAGTCTCGTCGAGATCCAGACAATCCTTGGCTTTGAAACAGTTAAGGAAAAAGCAACGTCCTAACACTTCTATGACGTAGTCTTTGCTCGGGTAAGCAGAAGTAATGACATAATTACGTTGGGACGGGAAGGAATTCCAAAAACTCACCAAAATTAACATGGACAATATTTTGAATATGTTCAGAGAACAGTTGCAAAACCACTATTAAATGCAAATTAGGTTAGAATGAACATGAAGATACGCTCGACGCAGGACTCATATAATGAGCTTATACAGATGCCTTCAATACCATTCAGTGGTAACAGTGAGACCCGACCTTACTGTCTGTATGCCACTAGAACCCAAATTTGTCACCTATTGCGGTGAAGCCAATGGTAGGTTTGTAAATCTTGCCACCAACCAGAAAGTTTCGGTGTTTAATTAGCAGCAGCAACAAAGCCGAATTTTTGATGAGATGTGTCAGATAAAGAGATGGAATAGCACCATCATACCACCCTCAAGCACAAGAAAACGGATTTAAAATTGGAGTGCTTCAATTAACATAAAAGAGTTTGATAGCGAAGACAAAAGAAATATACATCGCCTATGAGGATTCTCAAGGATTACACTTTTATCGTGAAAATCAAACATGTTAAGCTGGAGCAAGGACGGTTCGGTAAATTAACAACGTAATTGCGGGGGTTTTAATTGTTTATGGCGTATTCATTGCTAACATAAATTGAGAATGACATATAACAGTAATTTAAAAGAAATATAGGCATTGCAACTAAAACTTTAAGGCTTTTGACCTTACCCACACCACTGAACTTTCCACGATAGGCTGAGGTTCCGCTATTCGTTCATTAATTTATACACTAGCCTAAGTCTTCAAATTCGTGAATGGGTTTCGCCAATCAACTCCCAAATCCGTTTCCATAAGGCCTATCATTACTACATAGAAGGCTCAAGCACTGAAAAGCGGTCCTCTATTGCCTCATCAACATGCTCATGGGAACTCAAAGAGATCAATAACACCGACTCACCCGATCCCGACGGCAACGCAAGAGCGTGTAAAATGCAAGCAAGCAGTAGGACAAGGACGCACACCTCGACGTTGCTCATCCTATCGATACTTATTAATTGGAGGTCGCGCCAGTCGCAATCATTCGAAAATAAAGGTCATTACCACGATTCAGATAAACGGTAAACAACGACAACGAATTTGTCATTATATTCATAGAGGTCGTTTTGATGTGTGACAGGGTAGTCTAAACATATGGCTTCGCAAAAAAGATGCATTTTTGCAGGATAAAAAATACGCAATATGATCCGTTTGCAGAAATATTTATCATAGAGAATGCATACGCACACAAGTTTACGCACGACATGACCTTTGGAATGTCCTGAGTCGATCTGATTTGGCGATTTACTCTGAGCTAGTGAATAGCCCACTGGTTTGAGTGACAAAAATTGATCTGACAAATCTAGCATGAAATAAAATTGAAAGTTTGAATACTTTGTGGTACTGCAGGAAAGGACATTGATGAAGGTGTCCAAATAAAATGCCTGCCTGCATTTACTTTTTCTTTGGTTACCCAAATCTCCACTTTGTACCAGGAGATATATGTGGCTGGTTAACGGACGGAAAACGTTTTCAAATTAAATGGCCAGTGGAGCCGTGGATCCTATCAAATAACATGGCCGATTTGCCTTCTTAAAATTCTTCATATTTGCTCTTCTAGTGATAATGTGGTACCATTTTTGCGGCTGTCCATTTGAGTGACGATCTATTTGTCGGTCACCTCGCTTCTGCTAAGTAGCGCAGTCTCAAATATGTAAGAAGAGGCTTCGGAACGCTACAAATGGAAGTCTGTAATATCTAGTACGCCGGTTGCTAGCCCCTTAACTTCAGGCTTTGTAGGAGTTGGGGAGGGTTTATTTGGGTTCCCCAAAAGGGTATAAGTAGAAAGGAGAATGACCCCGAGTAACTGGTATCCTTATTAATCCCCGCAGGAACCCTCACATCCCACAAGCACGGTGTTTAGTTGACTTCCTGCCCGTCCTCTACAATGGAAACTTCAAGCCACTAGCGTGTATTACAATGTCTGAAAATTATTCCACTGGAAGACCTGTTAAATGGAAGAAGTGCTCCTGCCTCAATCAGTGTATCAGCGATGCACGATGGCAGTTGCCATGATTAAGTTAATGATTGACAGCATACTTGTTAGCGAGCTTTCTGTTATAAACTTGGGAATCAAAATTGAGAAATCGTTGGGATTGAAGCAATACTTCCTCCTGCTAATTAATGCCACTTTGAATTCATGTGAGGTTTCCACAACAGTGTACCTTATAGAAAATATAAAATACTCAGTACTTTAAAGTCAGCAAACTTGAAGTTGCTACTAGTTAGGTAAAGATTGTACTAACATCGCCAGTGTGCACTATAGAATTAACTGAGTAAAGTACCCGTGGCATTTGTCTCACATCAACTGTCAAGTTCATTTGTGCAAAATCCGAAAGTTTACTTCCAACTTGGCGAAAACAAACAGTTATGGCTTGACCTTTGCTTACGACTTGCCTTTAACATACACTTTTAAGGTTCCACTAAGGCTAATCTAAAGGAGATGTTAAACGAGGTGTTTGCATTGTCACAGAGATGTGTCTGCTTGAGGTAAATGATGACGTTTATGACAGGTAGAGTTACCTTGTTATGGTTGTTGGAAGTACAGTTTCGTCAACAAGCGCACTCTTGGAGTCACCAGCCAGTAGATTGGGAAGCGGCAGAGGATTGCAAGTGCTATGTGTCCAAATGTGGCTTCGGAATATGGCAAGATGTCAGAAAATCCGATTCCGATTGTTGGACACATCGCTACTGCGACTAATGGTTTGTTAAACCGCTGACTAATTCAACATGTCATTTTGATAAAGAGAAGCCGAAATAGTTCAAGATAAAACCCACTCCTTTACAACAACATTTCGTTTGGTGAGTTCATATGAGTGCGCCTTAGTGTTACGGGATCAAAAAATTATCGAGTGTGAAATCGTGAAATGCAGAATACAATCAATTTAAGAAAATTCATAACCAAATTGTGTTGTGGACATTACACTTAACCCAAGTTTCAAAGGGAACACAAGCGGGTCAACGTCTTAATTTCACCACGTAGGCTGAAGTAACAACAGTCCCATTTTAACCAATCGTTGCTGGGAGTCACGACACAACAACTCAGCATCCAGCACGCTTGAGGTCGCTTGATCTACGCGCTATCTGCGTCAGTGGCAGTTGTTTGCATTTGTGCACACATGTATGCGTATGTTTGAATGTGTGTCTCCTCGGGTCAAGTGGTTGCACCCACGCCCCTTCCGAACGCTTGGTGTGTGTGCGTGCCCAGGCGCGCACACACGCACAATTTGTGAATAAAAGGGGAGGGCATTTACGCGGCCATAGGATTAATCTGCCTAGCCGTTACCATGCGTTGTCTCTTCGTCCTCCTCCTCTTTATCTTCGCCACAGCCTTTGCTGACAGTATGTAAAGCCACAACGTCATCGCCCATTAATGCCCATCACTTTTCTACTTCATCTCATCCGATGACTTAGAATCTTAGTCTTAGACACCTTACGTAGTGTCGATTTATGTTATCACGACTTACCACAAGTGACAGCTCTAGCCTCATATGTCTTTTATTTAAAGATTCTTGCAAGAGAATGGGTGAACGCTGCGACAGAACCGTCTTTAATAGGTGCTGCGAGGGTCTCTACTGCGTGCTGAAAGGATTTGCTGACGGTAGCTGCGAAAAGTGTCTGCCCCAGGGTCACTTCTGCTTCTCCGATGCAGAATGCTGCAGTGGTGACTGTGCTTGGTACAGCTTCTGCCGATAAATCCAACCACCCAGTTTTATCCGTTCAATTCCAACGAGCCTGCCACTGATTAAAACCCATTGCACATTTTTAATTCACCTTCTTGTTTGCTGCATCACAAAAAAACTTAGACGCCTCGTGAGGAATTTACTTCGACACAACTTTTATTCAATAAAAATCGGGTGTGCGTACGTTGGTAGCATTCTTCTTGCGAGACTATGAAAGGCGGGGACGGGTCAGGCATGTATGCCCATGCTTATTTCACAGTTCACTAGTTATGCAACCATTTGTCGCCTTAAAACCGATTTACCCATCCCCTTCCCTTGAGTATGCACAGTCCTTTGATGGCTGGGCTGTAATTCTAACCTAGTTGGAGTTGAAAAGGAAATTGCCTAGAAATTTACTCTGTGCTTTTTTCTGTGCATAAAGCCCACTCGAGCCGTCTCCACCACTCCTTTGCCCACTTCCATGCCCCAAACTTTGAATTATCATTTCACAGCTCCCCACCCATGCAGTCCAACGCAAATTATCTACTCGAGAGACTTAATGAACAGTTGATTCTCATTTTTCTCTAATCAAATACATTACTTCCTACCAACGGGTAAAAAAATCAGGGTTTTTCAGTGATGCTGAGATGATTTTTGAAACAGATTGTGCTCTTACCGAAGGAGTAAATGATGAGGAAGGTGATGTTTTGCCGGTTTACTTGTCATCTCACACGGAATACGCGTGTTACCCTCGCATGGTGGACAATTTAAGTTAAGCCAACTTGGAGGCTCTGCAGCTGCCTTGCAGACTGGGCATAAAGAAGGCTAACCGTCTGAGAATGAGTATCGCGCCAAGTGTAGCCGGTCCAAAGTATTTGCCAGTAGATACTTCACTACCTTCAGACGCCGCCTAGCATGGCTGAGTGGTGGACTGCGACTTAACGTCACTGCCATTTTGTTTGTCATGGGTCATGGTTGTTTAGACAGGAGTGCATGCAATGCCATTCTTGTCACCGCGAACTTTAAATCGTTAACCTATGTTTACAGAGTCATCTAAACCGTGGGAACTGTTTCCATTGTCTTGAAAGTTATGCGTTTTAAACAGGACGTTTAAAGTCATAAAAAAACCAAAACAGAGCGCTTACACCTTAAACTCTGTCCTTAGTCCCTTCGATGGCATTATCAAAGTTCAGCGAGGCACGTGATCCTAAACTTGTGATTTTCAGGCGTTCAAAACCTATACACACCCACACCTATCACTTCCCATTTTCAACAGAGTGTCGTCACCATAAGCCATTCATACACAGCAAAGGCAGTGTAAACAGTGGTGCGACGTCGGTCGATCATTCGACGTATAAAACACGTCAGTATTAAGCAAACACATTCATTCATCCGGTGCAATTATGCAAGCCTCACTTCTCGTCTTGGTCGTGTGTTTTCTAGCCTTTGTGAATGCTGATAGCAGTGAGTTTTCCTCGTTTTCTTCAAACAAATAAAACATTTTTCACCAATTACTATGATCATCAACCTGACACTTTAAAAGCTTGAGCCTAAGTTAATCGTTGGAAAACTAAAAAAGTCATATCAAAAGCAAAATCAAGTCCATTTTTTAATGTTTCAAGAAGCTCATGTCAACTTCATCATTGATAGACTGCCGCCGTGAAGGCGAGGACTGCAGCAGAACCATCTTCTCACGTTGCTGTGATCCCCTGTTCTGTCAGTTGCATTCGTTCGCGCAGGGCAAATGTGTCAAGTGCCTCGCAGGTCGACAGTTCTGCATGAGTGACAGCGAGTGCTGCTCAGGCAAATGTCACTGGTATCGCATTTGCTCTGACAGCTAAATCTTGCCCCTTCAACGCGACCTCGCCATCTCCCTCCCCTTCTCTGCTATCACAACACCTCCTTTAACGCTGTTAACAAGACCATGATCACTTCAACCCCCTATTGTCCCTTCACCGTTCTCATTTATTTGTGAAGTTACTTCCTCTTGCTAATACATGAATTTGAAACTGACTGACTGGACTTTACTTGAAGGCAAGCATTCAAACGGTGTGCAAAATCGCCTCTAGTGAATTGCCACACTTTACGGCAATGAGGCGATTCAACTTTTACCGCACCCATGAGAAGAAACTGCTCTTCCAACTTTAATGGTCAAATATATTTCCTATCAATCAAACCATAAAATCCTACTTTATGTTCAAATGAAATGTTTAAACGTATGCAACTAAATCAGATTTCATTGGCATGATTGATGATCAAATAAATGTACATTTTCAATTTCGCCACAGAGTAACAACAACGCTAATATTTACCGAAGGTGAGAGAATCTTTTCCTGCAAAACGCATTTTGACTTTGAGGGTTGGTTTACCTTAGCGTTTGACTAAGCATACCGACTAACTGCACCTGCATCCTCTCAGCTATTCCGTGCGGACAGCACGGAAATTCCAATGTCAACGAAGATCTGCCGTGTTCGGCCGGCCTCAACGCCACATCATCTGGCCTCGCTTTTAAGAGAGCTGTAGGAAAGAATTGTTTGGCATTCAGAGAGCTGTTTGCAGTGTGGAGCAGAAGACCATGACAGGTGTGGCAAAAGTGGAGGGTGAGGTTGCATTTCTTAAATGCTGATGCAGCTTATTGATGAATGGAAGAGAAACTAACCGGTTTGGCTTCCACACTTTGATGTGGCAGTGTGGGCTGCCCCAAGAGTGAAGCGTGTGTTTCTGAATGCTCCACGACCGAAATGCACGTTCTATGCAGGGCAACCTGCCACGACACGCTGCCAATAGCGAAGATGATGAGGAACTTCTGCAGCACTAAAACTTGACCCACGGTTCAGCGCACACATCAATGAAATGAGGGGGGAAGGGTAGAGAGAGGCGTATTGTTTAGAGGGAGTGACAGACAATTCTGTTTGGACACGCACACGCACAACCTCCAGCACTTCAAGCATGTCCAGTGTCTATGCAACGTGCTGAACCGACGATTAAAAGGTTTCCAACCATGTAATGACTTTGCACTTGAAGTGACACATCCTGCAATTTTATGCCTTCCTGTGATTGTGTGAGAACATTTTATTTTCCCATCAAAACTCAAATTGTGCCTCACCACTCTGATCAGACATACGCATAGGGTGAAGGAATAAAAATTTTAATTTACAGAAATTATTTCCTTACAAATGCAAAGAGATGCGTACCATTTTCTCAAAAGTGAAAAATAAGCAAAATCCACTCGGTGATAACGAAGTGTTATACGAAAGATGGGCAAACATTGAAAAAATTGCACCATTTAGGTAGATTTGGATAATTTGATCATAATAAAGAAGTAAAAAAGTCAAAAGCGCGTCTAAAATTTTAATTTAGCATGATTTTAGGGATTCGATAGTGTCCGTGGACTACATATGAGCTCATTTGTTTTGTGCTTGAAACTAAATTATTTTTTTATTTATCATCGCTCGCAACTACAACTTCCACCCTTTCCGAACCACGCATAAATACATACGTACATCCATACTGTGCAATTGTTGTTTCATACTGTATAGTATAGCATTAACAATTACTGCATTGCATCACACTACGAAACACTACACTGCCCAGTCGTACCACTTTCAGTTGCTCTCCT